>VWZT01014475.1:206932-273932 GCA_013397055.1 Pachycephala philippinensis | reverse complement strand
GGGGCTGAACCCCGGGCGGGGACCTGCGTCCCGCGGAGGTTTCTCCGCCTTAGCTCGACCCGGCGGAGCCTCGGCCCTCCTCAGGCGAAGTTTCAGCCGCGGTTTGAGGATGGTTCCTTCTCCCTGCTCGTTCCTTCCCCTCTCCCCTGTGTGTTCCCCACCGGGGGGGGGTCTGGGTTTCTGCGAGACCACAAGAGCTGCGGCCCCTTTGGCCCGGGGCTGTCAATTTACCCGAGAAGAGTCCCAAATAAGCAGCTGTTTGTGCTCTAGCTGGAACGCTGGAGGCTTTCTAAGAATGGCGCTTTTCTTACACGAGGGTTGTTTTTTTTTTAATTTAATTTTATTTATATTGGTACATCGAACCAGCCTACAGCATTGCTGGCGTCTTTCCACCAGGTGTCTGGGGCTCAGAGAAAAATTCAAATTAATCTGAAAATTGTGAGACAGTTTCCCTCCCGTTCTCCCAAATAAAATATGAGAAAGAATTGGTACAAACTGTCCAGGAAGGGATTCAAGATGGAAAAAGAAAAGCACCTTCCCTCCACCAGAGTGGTGAGAACCCAGAAAGGCCTTCCACAGTCAGGAAGGAATCAAAGCAACTGGAAGATGGAATTTGACTGGTTTGAGAACCAGCTTCTGAGATGTGGTTACCACCCACAGCAAGGAACTTGACCCCGTGATCCAAAACATCCCTTCTAATACTCTTCCTAAAAAATAATAATTTGCCTTTCTATACACCAAAAAAATTTTCCAAGTACATTGCACACAATAAACTACTCTGTTTCACAGCACTCTTGTAGGTATGATTCCCTATTCCCATTCTACAGAGGAGGGACCAGGTTTGCTCTAGGGGTCGCACTTGGAGCTGGGGGCACTTGCTCAGTCCTGAGACCCAGAGCTCCCACCACCACCCAGCACTGCTCTAATTACTGGATTGCCCCATGACAATTCCTGTTAGGAATTGAGAGAAGACTATCTGCAAATACAAGGGGCTGCTTTGCAAGATCCAGGAAATACCAGTTCTGGATGTCATTTTAAACCAAGTATATGGTATGAGGAAACAGACATGGAATTGGGGGGTTTAGGTTTTAAACTATCAGTGTTTGACTATTATAATTATTTACTTAAACTCCATTTAGTCTTCATAAGTAGTCCTTGTTACTTTTAGAAGAACCCAGATGAACTTACTGAAAGATTTTCTACTCACCTGACTTACAAAACAATCGTTTTCTGTCTGAATAAATAGAGAGGACTGACTGATGCTCATGCTTTCGATGTAGACAGCAAAACCTAGACTCAAATCTACTTGCTTTTCTTATGCAAATCTTCTCACAGGATTAGAAGGGAAAGTAAACAGCAGTCCAACCTCAAGATCTTTTTTCTTTTTAGAGGCAGCCTGTTGTATAAATCTGAAACAGAAACTGTTTTCATTTGAAGATCAAATAGAAGTTATCTAGTGAAGCTGACAAACAGGGCAGAATAATCTGTTTGCATTTTTGGGGAAAGGATAGCTCTGGTTTTGTTTCAAGACAAGTAACTTTTAAATAATATTTAACGAAATAATTGACCTTGATGTTTAAAATACAACTTCCTTCACGTCATTAAGCTCACTGTTTAAAAAAAAAATGTTTAGTATCTGAACTCTGGCGTTCATTCTGCTAATCTCATAATAACATTTGTTTCTTGTGGAATTTTGTTTGATGAACTCATTGGTGAAAGAGGAGAGAAAGAGTTCAGAACAACACGAGCTTTACAGCTCATTTATACTTTCTCTCCCTGAAAAACAGCAAAAACACCCATATGCAGAATGACTTTTCAGGAATAATTTTTCAGATGGATGAATCAAGAAGAAACTTTCTACAGCTGAACCATAAGCCTTGGGACAGACTGTTGTTTTAACATGCATTCTGACTTTTAAAAAATATTGCAGTCCTTGACTACAAAGAAATGATTTTGTGGAGTTTTTCCTTATGAGAACTAGGCTCTGAGTCTGCTTTTGAAATGTGAGAGAAATGGAACTAACTCCATAAAGTGTGTCTATCACATAAAGCTGCTAGGACAGCCTGATTCACACTATATCCTGCTCTTTGTTCAACTGACAGATTTCCAACTGCAGAAAGAGGCACATATCTGGAGACTGCTATTATCTAAGCTAAATATGTACATTTTGGATAAGTTCTATTTTATTTGAATACTCACAATTTCTGTTTGGGGATCTTAAGCATGAAAGGATTGCAGTGATGTGCATTTTATTAACTATCCATCATTCTTTGTACATGCACAGAGGTGCATAAACATACACATTTACTAGTCTCTCTGCTCTGCAAGACTTCAGAAAATTACATGCAAAATTATTTCAAATAAAAGCAAACAAGCAGCCAGACAACATACACATTACCATACAAGAAAATAGGGAGACAAACAAGGTGGGGAGAAATAAAAGCAATAAAGTAACACAGTTTAACTTAATTTTTATTTGTTTGTAAATGAAAAATACTATGGCAGCAGTGGAATTTTTTTCAGTTATGTGATCCTTGAATTACAAAACACTGATATCTACCAAAACACTGTTGTGTACCCTGCACGTTGTGTACTCACACAAAGATGAAAGCTCTTCCTTTTTCCCTGCTGGCACACATTTTTTCTCTCCAATGAGTTCCTACTTTCCATATGTGGACATATGAGAAATCAGGTTGCTTTACTCCCACCAAAGGACACGTAGTTAACATTTCCCCTGATAAAAAATATTTGAATTCCCACCACAGGGTACAAACTGTCAGCTCAATAATGTTTAAAGACCCGGGATCTAGAGAGCATGGTGGTGTTACACAACTGGAGATGTGACGTTATCTGGCAATCTGAGCAGGGTCACACTGGTCATGGGACAATACAAATTCTGTGTCACAGACATTGCGTTGATGAAGGTTGTCTCAACTTCACACAAGTCTCATGCAGTGCAAGCAAGAATAAATTGTCCGAGTCGTCTCCCATGTCATCATTATCCTCTATCTCTTCCTCTCCTATGGCATAATTGGCACAGGACACCCCTCAGAGCATTCCATTGCAGTCCCTCAAGCTCCTGTCCCCAGGTGACTAACTGGTGACAAGCTGTGTGTGACACAGGGCAGCACCTGCGTCACAGCCGTGATGTGTTTGCAGGAGGGACAGCCATGGGGCACGTTCTGTTGCCCCCTTAATACCATCCCCCACTGTGACTTAACACCAGCAAGTGAAGGGAGGAGGCAGCCCCCATCCTGTGGGGTCATTGTGCAGTTCCCCGACACAGCTTGCCTCTGTGCCTGCCAAGTTATATTTTTACCACTTATGCAGCTACTGCTCTTCACTTTTACATGGAATGAGAACATGGCACCTGGGCATGGCAGCTCTTGACCTGAGATACTACAGATGCTACATCAGAGTAGCAGTTGTTCAGCTGTAGTTACTTGCAGAAGCTACTGGCTCTACTATTTTTTATTATTATTTTCATTTTTTTATATTATGAGGTACAAGGAAAACAGTACAGCTGCTCAGCAGTGAATTGGGTGCTGTGCCTGCTACAAGTCACATCAGACCTATAGCCTGTGTGTTTTGGGGCATGCAGTCAACACCTAAGCTGATACATCTTTTCCCAACAGCCAAACATAGCTTGCAACACACGGGCAGAGACAGAAGATGGCATTTCTGTCATACAGGGCATACATGCTCATTCCATCCTCTGTTTCTCTGGTGGTGATTTGTGAGGAACCAACCTGGCATATTGCCTCAGCCCAGGGACTAAACTTCATCTCCTCAGCAGAGGTGTTAAGCAGGCAGCTGTGTAAAATCAGGCTTCTCTGTGAGACTGATTGCACTGTTCTTCCGTATTCTCCTGAGGATGATTTACCTTGAGATTGTGCTGGACCGTGGGAATTCTCTCACCCCAATATTTATATCAAGGCCCCTCACTCTTGTTTTGGGAACCAGAAACAGTGACTGTGTCCTAAATTTCATCAGTCTCTGGTTATCTTGCTTTAGAATCTTCTATCCTAAAAATCTCTTCTTACGGTTATTCTTTGTATCCTCTGTTGAACTGATTCAGAGCATTTCTGCACACTGCAAAACAGGCACTGAATATTTCCCCCTGTGCTAAATTCAGTGGTTCTTACGGAGATCATGTCAGTCAACTTGTAAAGAGCTTCAGGTTCTGTAGGTAACATGAGCTTAAACAGTGTCTGCCTGGATACATATCCTTACCTTTTCCTCCAAACATACCTGTGGGTCTGTCAGAAAACCCTGGGGAAGCTGTAACCACAATGAAGGCGCTAAGAGTGTGAATCCACAGAGGATTAAGACTGCTAACCACTGCAGCATGTCCCTGCTGCCTGCGCCTTACTAAGGCACAAAAGTCTTGTGACTGGCATGTCCTCCACTTCACTGGGTTACATGACACATGCCAGAAAATGTGTCAACCCACTCCCCATCTCTTCAGCATTATTAGCCTGGGGAGGGAAACACAGCCAAAGAACACGCACACAACTTTGACAGGTTCTGCCTAATCCACCCACATAATGACATTTCTTATGCTAAGTGCCAGAGCGGTGTAGGGAGGCCACTGTCTGTACCAGCTGCTGGCAAGTCAAAGTTAGTTTCATGGTTATGTTTAAGATATAGCCTGATGTTTCGTTAAGAAGTCTTTGTCTCCTGTGGTGCAGCGCTCAGAGAATGACATCAAAAGCCTTCCTAATTCACCCCCCGGGTCATCTGATTATAGGCATGGCACAGAGCCATGCCGCCCCAGGAGACCGTGAGTCACGGTGACATCTGTGACTATCCTCTTATTCCGTGGAAGGAAGTAACGTGCCCTGAGCATGAAACAACCAGGAGTAGATTACATCCTTCCTCGTGTCAGCTTAGCCCTGCTGGCTGTTGGGGCAGGCATTGGGGAGGCAAGAGCAGCCTCTGATTTCCCAGCCTTGCTTCTCCCCACCCCTAATTCAGGGAAGCTGTTCCTCCCCATGCTGGGACATGCCATGTGGGCAAACCACACGAGAGGGTTTTGCTCAGCCAGGCAAGGAAGAGGATGCTCTGGATCTCTTCTCCAGTGTGGTGCAGAGTTACATCACATGGTGAAACATCCATCCCTCATCCAACAGGCCAGGCGTATCTGATCATGAGGATGCTGTGTGTTCTCCATCCCTTGGCATTTATCCTTGCAATTAGTCTATCTGTTTCTGATTTATTTATTTTCAGGCAGTCTTCTGCACCCTTGCTCCCTCATTTGGGCACATGGGGCAAACCACAGACTTGCCCTTAAACTACACAGAAAAATAAAATCAGAAACAGACTAACCACAAGAATCAATAGCGAGGGGCAGAAAGCACATGATTGGATACTGGAGCTTACTTCAGAGATCCATCTGCCTCAAAATGTGATGTAACTAGGCTCACATACCACATCTGCAAAAGGAGGTAACAGATTCGTCTTCGTAACCTGACTGGCAGGGTGAAACTATGCTGGCTCAGAGAAGCCAAGGCATGTTTAAAAATCACTTCTAAGGAAGAAAAAGAAGTCCATTTTGTGTTCACAGAGCTAAAGCAATCTTTCAAGTCTGACGTGATTCCTGTTAGTGTTATTGTTGCTTCCTAGAATTTAGGCTTGAATTTGGCAGAAGTCAAGAAGCCAAGGCATACACAGAACCATTTGTGAGAATCAGTGTGTCTGTGTGCATGGGCCAATTCTTTTCTGAATAAACACCAGTCCCTGGGCTGCTGGGTAAAGTGTCGATATAGGATGGCAGTCAGATGTGTAGGCTCATACCCATCAGGCAAGGCTATTTAGGGATGCCAGCTACCTTTTTTCCCTACAAATAAACACAACCAGATAATGAACCACACCTCTCAGTGCCATTAAAATATTTGTGTTACATTCCAACTGTTCCTTGTTTGTCTCCCGAAAGTAGCATCATTGCCTGGGAGAGAGTATCAAGACATTAATCAAAAATAGATGAGCAGTACAAGAAATGAAGGACAAGCAGACGAGAATAAATATCTTCCTGCATATCCAGAATACAGGAGCTGTCTGAAAACCTTGTGATTAGAGTCAATACACTCGATCCAGCCGCACAGACAGTGTGCACTGCTGTCATTCCTATACTGTACCTCTCATTTGATGCCCTGTGATTCTGCAGCCCTTCATCAGGTGAACGATGTGAAGTCGTTGTTCATGAGATAGATCAGACAGTACAGAAACCCTCCAGACAGAAACCGCTGCTTGTTTCTGACTAGGAAGAATAAATCTTTTCTTTTGGAATCCGCAGAAATACAGATGCAAAAGCAGGACATGGGTAAATGAGAGAAGATAAGGTATTGCTCCTGCAAGCAGAACATCCTGTCTTCAGAATGGGTGAGTACTTCCAAACTTTCTAAATATTTCATTGCCATCCAAGTAGATTATAGATCTGCCCCTCTTTCCTTCCCAGATACTTTATAGCATTCTAAGCCATAATAGAAGCAGGCAGAAAGCAGAAGTTCGTTTTGAAAAAGAGAAAAAAAATAAAGGGAAAAAAAACAAAACCCCAAGGATGCCCTGAATTCTGTAGTCAACCTCCCAGACACTGCCACAGAATTTTGTACATCTCCATGAGGATATGGCTGATTCTGGCTGATCATGAGCAGAACCTGAGGCAGCTGTATAAACAGCAGATTTCTACACCTACAGGTCTTCATTCATTTCCTCCAGTGAGGTTTTTAATTTGTCTGGCAGCTAGCCTATCTGGGCAGCTGATAAGAAAAGAAGAGAAAAGATGCACCCTCCAGTCCTTGCATGGCCACTGCCTTTCCTCTGGTTCTCATCACAGAAGTGTACAAAGAATTAAAGAGCTCTCAATACATTCGTAGCCAAATATTTACCCTAAGTGAGGTAGATTATATTTGCTTATTATACCCATTGCCATGCTGGCATGTGTTCAAAACTGTCTAATTCCTTGCAGTGCTATTGAATGGTTTAAAAAAAACCTTTGTTTATAATAAACTGTTTGCCAATGAGTGCACATTCAGTGTTGTCCAGGGTATAGTAGCTCCAGAGCTCACACGCCCCGTGTTTGGGCACTTGCTGTTGTCTCACTTCACAGAGCACCGGGGACAGTTCTGGGATGCAGCCAACTTACCTTAATCTCTTGCAGGGTTATTAAGAGTATTTTGAAATTCTCTCAGGCATTTCATGGAGAGAAAACATAGTTAAACCATGTTCAGAGGAAACATTCTTCAAGGAAATACAACTTCATCTGAATCAGCTTGCTTTTTTGAAAGCATACTTATTTTGACAACATTTTAATGGAGACAAATTAAAATATTATTTACAGTAAATTATATTTAAATTATTGTTTTCCATAAAGTGAAAACATATAAGTAGTTCCTTGTTTTGTTTAATCTTGTTTTGAACTTTATATAGCATTCATATATTTAACATTTCTCCTACTAAATGGAATATTTTAATGTCATTATAACTTTTGGGCTTTTTGGTGTGAGAATGATTTGACACTTATGGAACACTTCCACCATGCCAAATATATTTTCTTGGAATTTTCAGTCCCCGAAAACCTCACCACCTTCTCTTTTTCCCCAAGTGCTGGAATTTCCCAGAGGATGGAAATTCTGTTTACTGACCAGCTCTGCTAAAATTTCTTTCTCTATCAAAAAGAAAGGGGGGAGGGTGTCACAAATACACAACTGTAAACTTGTCAGGATGCATTTCTTATTGTTGGCTCATATGTTGCCCTCTTTTGGTAGCTTTTGTATTGTACTACACATAAAATATTTAACAACTGCTGTAGCAACTCAATATCCAAAGGAGACTGAGTGCTGAATGTTAGAACTAAGTAAATGCATGAAGAGAGCAGTAGGTTGCGAGTTTGGCAAGTAAAGATCTTATAGAGACATCCTGATGGGAGAGGAAAAGCACTAGGGAATTAATAAAGCAGTACAACATAAAACTGGACTGTAAAGGTTAATGAGAAAAAAGAAAAAGGAGGAAGATCTGTAGATACTCACTCACGTGAATAATTTAACCCATATCCTGACTTCAATCCTATGATGAGAAACCCGACTTTGAAAAATTTGTTCAATCAAGATTTGTAAAAGGAACCTCTGCCCTAATCATCACTCATTTGGTCTTTTCCCTGTTACTTATTTCATAATCTATGAAAGCATTTTATTAAATTCTTGTGGGTATTGACTAGTAAAGCCCAGAAAAGTGCCTGCTAATTTTCCAAGACTAAATCCCTACCAAAGTCAACACTTTATTCACTAATTTATTTCTGAATGATGAAATTAAATATGCAATGATTTGCTAATACTAGCTATAAAATCATGTGGTACTCACAGTATTATAAGTCTAGAATCATTATTTAAGCAAAACCCTGAAGTGTTAATTTTTTCCAGAAGAGAGTTTTTTCCTACTATTTCTGAGTAAAATTTCCAAAAAAAAAAACCCTTCTCAGTCTGTGCCAATGATTAAGAATCTAAAGAGATGGGTATTCATCTCCTCTTGACTTTCCAAAAGAACTGAGTGCTAACTCCCCCAAAACACCATTCTTAGAGAACAAACTGCTCTCTACTTCAGATAATTCTCAGTTATAAGCACAATAAATGGTTACACAGAAGAGATATTCCCACCGTATCTGTGATCCCAGTTCAGCATTCCACAGCCCTGTTCTTTAAAGGTTAATTTTCTTTGGTTTGAAAATCAGCATCAGGAATTCAGCCTCACAGGAACTGTTTTATGAACAGTCACAGAGACGATTTCAGAGCTCAGAAGGGAACTGTTCCTCCCACTTTCAATTTTGAAGGTTCTGTGGCAACTATAGGAATTCTTGGGATAGGGAAGAACTCCCAGCCTTCCAATGTAAAGATATACATCTTTGCATCTCTGGTGCTTTAGTCAAACCTATCCTGAAACCCCCAGCAATATGATCTCCTCTTGAAAGACCATCTGACAGCCTTCCAATTTTCACCTTAAAAAAAAATGCACCCAAAAGGTGTGATTTCACTGCCATCCTCTCTCTGTTATATGATGTTGGCTGGTTTAAGGCTTCGCAGACCTTTGTTCCATGCCTAAGAATGCAGAAGCCCAGCCTTATGGTAATAAATGACTGCCTGCTGATTTTGATGCAGCCAATATGCATGTCTTGGTGGCCAAGGGCTCACAGACTTTGGTCACGTTTCCTCACAGATCTAACCAAGCCCCTCCTGCTCCAGGCTAATGAAGTGCTTTAGCATGTGCACTGTTAACCTGATATGTAGTTCCTTTGTTAAAGCCACCTAGCAGGGCTGTAAAGGGAGTTGTAAATCTGCAGCACAGCTCATACACTTTAAGTTAAGCTTATGCTTAATGAGATGTTTGGTTTGAGCCTGAGTCTTTCCCCCAAGTGTTTTTTCCAGCCTTTGAATCGTTGTGGGATTTCTTCCAACTCCTTCCAGTCAGTCAGTGCCTGGCAATATTGAACACAGAGCTGAATGTAATAGCACAGATCTGTTACACAGGCACTCTTACCTCCCTGCTTCATGGTACATATCTGCATGTGCACAGCTTTCATAACTGCAAATTCATATCTCTCTCCCATCTGGTCTTCTCTCCACTATGCCTTGAAACTCTGTCAGAAATACTGATGGCCAGTATATGTACATTCCAATAAGTCCTGGGGTTTGTTTTCCTTTTATTCTTTCTTTTGTGAATTTTTTGGGTGATGTTGTGCTCAGCTTTCTAATATCTCCCATTCCTTTGATATAATTTATCTGCTGTCTTTTGTTTGCATTCTTTCCTGGTTTAGTATCATCAGCACATTTCACTATTTTGCTGTTTACCTCTACTTTGAGATTACCATGGAGATATTAAATAGAACAATGTCTGTCAAAAGTCCCTGACATGACCCACAAGACATTTCCACAAGCTACAACAATTGATCATTGCTCTTTGTTTACATTCTTTCTCCCATTTTAGTCTACACAGCAGTGTTCCCCGCCAAAACAATTGAAGCTCTTTCTCTCAACATGAATACCTGAAACAATGTCAAATGACATATTCAGTGCTCCATATATCCACTCACCCACATTCCCACCGTGCTGTGTATCTCTCTGTTCACTCACTTATCACTGTTCACTCACTTATCATACTGCCTTGCTTGCTGAGTGCCAGCTTGGAGCATCCTGACCGTAGCCCACAGCCTCAGTCTCTGAATCTGTAACATACAGAATTTATATGTTGCATACTAACATGAAAGGCACATTTAATATGTTTTACTTTTTACTGGACCATACTACTTGCTGTTCCTGATGCTCTTTGCCTCAGTGTTTCCTTGGGATTAGTTGGATGACTTAGCTGTAAGAAATAAACAGAACTTGGCCTAAAATGTTAAAGATACTGTCCTTGATTTATGACCTTTGAGGTCAGAAATGACCATTAGCTATCCTGTCTAACCTTTTCTGTCACAGGCATTACCCCATTCCCTATATACAGAGCCCAAAAATTTCTGCTTGGCTGACATGTGTTTTCCAGAAAGGGATTCAGTTTTGATATGTACACAATTGCTTTCTGGGGCAGTTTGTTTCAGCAGTTCATCACACTTACTGCTACAAATCCAAGCCTTAACGCTTGCTTAAATTTACTTGGCTTACATTTCCACCCACTGATTCTTGTAATATATTCATCTGATGCAAAACACTTCTTTTCTTATTGTGAAGGTAATTATACACTGTAATCCAGTCGTCTCCTTTTGGTAAGGGAAACAAAACGTACTTTCCAATCTGCAAGCAGTTCGTATGCTTTTTCTCCCACCCTTTTTCAGATTTCTGGCACCCACTGTGCTGTAACACACCCCAGCCATATAAGTCAACTCATATATCCCTGCTAACTTGTTCAAAGTGGATGTTGTTCCTATTCCACACCATCAGATTGAATCCTGTGCCCAATTGCTTCCCCACAATGGTATCATGGACTTTTCAAGCGCCACCCTTGGGATATGATTTCTATTGCATCAATACAGAAACGGTTTGTGCATGATTTAAAATTATTTTTTTTCTGCAGAGGTCCTGCTTACTGAATTTGGACTGCTCCATCTTCACAATTTATTTATCATTCCACCAATTTTAATTTCCTCCCTAATTTACTAAGCATTGTTTAACTAGGGATGTACTTGTCTCTCAGCCATTAAGGACAGTTCCAAGGCTTGCCAAACGTAACACCCATTTCTGCAAACTCTCTTTCCAGAGCTTTCCTTCAGACCTGACAGCTGCTTTTTGACACCTATCAGTTAGTCAGTTCTTAATCCACTCGGCAGTCACTCAATATGTATTGTACAGCACTCATTCTTATTAAAAGCTTGAACAGAGAAGGCAAACAAGCATCTTTGGATGCTGAAAAAAAATGGACTTAGAACTTAAATCCTGGAAAGTGTTAAAAAGCCTAGTCCCGACTGGTGCCTAAACACTTATAAGCACGCAGACTTACGTGACTCACTGTAGGTCCACAGTTATGAAACCTCATGCTTTGTATATTTTTCTGTTGATATTAATTTCTCTTATCTATGAAAGACAAAACTTAGACTGTTGGATAGACCACACATTGTCTTTTGTAGTCACACAGAGCTTTCCTTTTGTTTCTCTGCATCTCTACAGGTAACTATTCTTTTTCAAAAATAATTGGCAATGTCAGAGTAAATCTTTTAGATACTACTTGTCATATTACTGAGTTCATATTATGCAGCTTTGGTGACTTTCATCCATATATTCAAGTATTCCCTCATCTGTTTCTATCAATAGGATTTATTTATTTGTGTCACAGTGTTTCTTTCTTGTTAATTGCTTCAAGTTATTTTATGTAATTAAAGACAGATGGTAAAGCAAAGTTCAGTATCTCATCCATTTGTTAATCGGTGGCTTATGCAGCTCTATAAATGTAGCAGGGATGTTATGATTCTGGTGTTTTGTGTGCTGTGCTTTAAATTAAATACTGGGACCAATTCCGAGTTACACTGAAGCCAATGACAAAAGCTGCCATTGACCAGCATCTCACAGTGGGAGACCATGGATGAGGAAAGCTGTGAGCCAGCTCAGTGTGGTGTTTACACTTTACAGAGGCACACAGCTCACTCGCTCCTACACCCAGGTCTCACCATGGACCTTTGCAGCAACAGCTTCCACAATGTGTCAGGGGCAAATGAGCAGCCAGGTCAGGGCACTGATGAAGAGGTTTATGGAAACCCATCACTGGTTTCAGCATTCTTTGGGCTTTTTCTATTTTGGGGGAACTTTTTTTTTTCCATATGCAAGGGAGCAAAACATCTGTTTTCATTAAGGACATCTTGTTCTTCAGATTAGAGGAAATCACCAGAAAAGGAATAACAAACAAAAGTCTCCAGAGGGAAAAGAAGCCTGCCACGTGCTTCCTTGGGCAGCCATCTTGAACTGATCCAGAGCATTTGCAGCCTGGGAGCAGCCCAGCCAGATCCCGGATCCCAGCACAGATCCCTCACTCCCACACAGTCCATGCACCCCTCACTTCACACCCAACCTGTTCATGGGCGTATTTTACCCCAGCTATCTTTTACCTCCAGATCAATCTGGAGAGTGCTCTCCTCGCCTTGCAGGCTCTAGCATACTGTGTTATTTTGATGCCCTTATCCTTCCTCTTTCATAAAGAAAAGGTTCATGGCATTCTTGCTGGTTTGCCTGTCCATCCCCTGTGCTCCCACACTGGGCAAGTAACCTCTGCACAGGCACCAGCAGCAGCAGTGGGTTTCTAACCAACTTACTTGCTCACGTCTTTCAGTCCAACAAGCAATTTGGCTTTATCTGTTTTGACTCAGTACAAGCCTGCTCCTATTGTTTCTCACATTCTTGCATTTCCACCACAGTATGTGACTGACAGAAAAGCAATTCCTCAATTGGACTACAAGGGGTGTGCTGGGAATCGCAAGTCAGCCCAAGGATTTATGTGCTAGACCAAATTATCGCAACTGACACAACACTTCCAGCAAGTGAGTTTGGAAATACCAGAATCTCCCCCATCCCCTCACCACCNNNNCACCTCCACTCCCCCTTTCTTCCTTGGGAAAGACAAATTAGAGAGAACAAGGATTCCTCATCGCTACTGTGAGTCATGCTCACATTGAGCACATGGCTGGTGAGGTCAGCGACAAGGGTTACTGGGCTTCAACTACAGAAAAAATGGATTTTTCTAAAAGGCATCACAGTCAGAGCAACATGAAAGAAGAGGAATGCAGAAGCCACCAAGGCCCCTAAACCACAGGTGAAAAGGAAACACAGATGGACTTACGCTTCTCAAAAGAATGAGCAGGGACAGGTGGCATGGGACACTGTGCCCTTTTATTCACCTAACCTTTTGGCCCTTAACATAAGCTTTTATTTCCTCACCATGAATGTTCACCAAAACATCAAATTCACCTATTTTACTCAGCCTAGGATGGGATTTTTAAAAACCTTAGCACCACTTATTCTGGGGAACAAGCAGGGAGGCATATTTGAAAATAACTGAGTAATTTCTGCCAAGCAGGTGTCATGCATAAACCCTGTTTAAAATTCATACATTGAACTTTAAGCACATGCTTAAGTCCTGATAGAGACAATGCAATTTAAGCAAAGTGTAATTCAGCATGTGCTTGGCTGAGTGCTTGAATCAGGTCACAAACAATGAAGGATTACCCGCACCAGCAGTCCAGCTGTGGATTGTAGGGTGACACTTAAACTGCTGAATCTGCTATAGCAAGTGTGTTTTTCCCTTTTACTCATTTTTACTTTTTCTTTTTTCACGTGTGTTCCTGTAAAACAGGTTTCACCCTTCAGGAAACCATCTGTATTTGGCACCTATTTGGCACATTTTTACGTATTGTAAAAAAATGGCAGTTGAAAATTCCAAACTGCATTAACTATAGAGAAAAAAATCTTCAAATGTTGATGCTGAAACAGAACTTAAAATATTAAAGGTTGATAGTTCTTTTTTTTTTCTTTCTTTTTTAATTGTTAAATGCTAAAGCACCAAGCAAACACACTTTACAGTCTATTGCATCGGGCTCTTTTTCAGTAGGTTGGCTCCTGCCAACAGCAGGTTCAGAACTGCCAGTTCTAATTAAAACTTTATTTTAAAGATACATTTCACAGTTTATTCATGGCACCCTGAGAAATTTAAATTGCTGGATTGAGCAAATGGATACAGTTTCTTTTCTATTGATTCCCAAGTAATGGGTTTAATTAATTGTTTCAGCAATTCACGATTGATGTACTACGGCTGTTGAAATCAATTTCTTCTTTTAGACAGCTAGAGTGGATTCCGCTCCTTGTGCCTATTTCTTTGCATAGGATTTAGCTATATTTTATTTTCTTTTTTAATTTTGTATTGCATCAGTCCAAAATGGCCAAAGATTATTCTCGCCTCAAGACTTTCAGTGACAAATCCTTTTAGTAGTCTCAGTTGTAACGAAGAGACAATTGCCATCATAAACTCTGTGTAAGTTGCATTGTGAAATCTCTGATTTATAAGCATTTTGCATAGCAAAAACTATTCTGATAACCCATGCTTTTCCCTGCTATGTCCAGCTCTCTGGTTGCAGAAAAATACAAGTGAAACAGTTTTCTGCCTTCTAGATTTAGTGGGAAAATAGCGCCTTCAAGAGCTGAACACCAGATATAGAAATGCCACACCTATGGGTGGCTAAATTTTACTGAGGCTTATTTCTCTGCCACCTAAGGAACATATTGAATGGAGTTACAAAGGAGAAAATGTAGCCTAGGCTTTTGACTCATCGTGTTTCTATAATTATTAATCAAATGCACACAATATCTTCTACTTCAATGGCTACCACTTGTAATCTTGTACCCTTTATAAACTTTTGAGATTAAATATATAGATTGTATGTTCTATTAGGTGGTGAAATAATGTATCATATCTTTATTTTATTATTTGGTGATCATTAGCTACTGTAGAGCATATTACCAGCAGCAAGTCCTCCAAATAACTTGGACTGAGAGTATCACATCAGAAAAAATCATTACAATTCACTAGAGCCCTGTCTGCATTCTCACGACAATATAAACACACCTCAGTTTCTTAGTGAAATCAGATGTTTGCATTTACCAACAGGTTTTAAGCAGGACATAGGCTAGAAATTCCTTAAGAGTTTTAGACTACAGGCAGCATCTTCTAAAGTTTTGTCATTGAGACTCACCCCTGCTTTCTGATCACACAGAAGCCTTCTGGTTTTGGTGACTGAATAACAGCCCTGAGGCAAGCACAACTGCTAACATTTGAAAGTGCTAGTTAGGAAACATTTAATGCATTTTTAGCTACTTTTAGCACCATTAAGTTGTTGGGAAGAAAAAAAAAATAAAATCACAAACAAACAAACAAAAAAAAAAAGGAGTCGATCCTATCTGATGAGCCAACTCTTCTACAGAACTCCAGCAGACACTCCCCAGGTCTTTGGTGGTCTACAGATCATAGCTTCAAATCCCCTGCAGTGTTTGAAATCTCACTCCTGGAGCAGCTGAAAGCTCTCCGCACCTGTATGTTTCTTTTTACAGTAAGAGCTAGATCTGGCTTCAAATGCTTGATAAAGAAAGACATATAATTTTGACTTAAGAGACATTTAACTAAACCACCAATATAGTCTCGTAATTCAAAGCAGGAATAGGAGGAACATCTCCAAATCCAAAGAATGTATTATATCATCAACTCCTTGTTTTTAAGTGGTTCCAAATCATCAAAAAGATTGTGTAAGAGCAGCTGATTCCCAATATAGATATCCTTTTCTTGGGCACCAAGTCATGCCAAGACCCCGGCTGAAATTTTACAAGCGTCTCAGATTGTACTTTAAATAATAGTTATTAGTCATAAGGATTGGCTACCTTTCTTTTCTTTGAAAAGATGCTATAAATGTATCATCATTTATTCATTTCTGAAATCATCACATTGTTCTCCAAAAGAGTTGGGTTAAATTTACAAAATTTAGAAACATATGTTTTGGGACGTGTTTAGGATGCTTCTACTCCTAAACTCAAGTTTAAGAGTATGTGTCCCATCCCAGTTGTGATTTCTATGGAAAGTATGTTCAGTCAGAAGTAAGAACTTTTCTGCAAATTTCTGAAGGTGGGATTTCCTCCTTATTTACGTAAAACATTTTCTTCTTCAATAAAAACAATCTGATAATTACTTTTGTTCTTGCATTGGTGTACCAGTTCCAAGGTCCAGTCATTAACTAGGACTCCAAGTTAGTAAGTGCTGTATGAACAGGGAGGAAGCAGATTTTCCCTGCCCCAAAGGGTTTGTGATGTAAACTCCTAATTTAAAATTCATTAATTTTACACATCACCTTACATAACAATCACAATGCCATAAAGGAGTGAACACATGCTTGTAATTAAAGCCATGGCAGTCTCATCCCATTGTATGAAAAATAGCTCTATCATAATGGTCCTGAGTTCGTGCCAGAATAGCAGCTAATCATGGGAGAAAGATGATCTAACACTTACAGAACATGAAAATAGAAAAGAAACATTCTGGTTCCAGCCTATTTTCTCTAGACTTGCTGGGTGATCTTGTGCGTGCTACTTAAGCTTTCCACCCCTCAATTTACCCGTGTGCAGGACAGCAATAACAGTATTTATCTGACTCAAATATGTTTTGTAAGAATAAATTCATAAATCATTAAGTCTCTTACGCACTCTCAACACGCTTTCTACACAGCACCCATTATAGAAACACTCGAGAAGCACACACGAACTACTGATTTTAGCCCCATAATGCCTCTAAAAAGTAGAGGTCAGGGAATATGTGGCAGGAGAAAATAGATCAATCATGGTCAAAACCTTTCTATTCCTGTCCTATTTGCATTTCACCCCTAATATGCAATAAGGATAAAGTTAATCAAATTCATTTTGTCACTTCTTGATTTACAACATTTTAACAAATATATGTTCAGAAACTCAGACCAACATTTTCTATATCAAACTTGTGGAGAAACTCCTTTGATTCTTAATCTGTATACTGTTATCATAAGAGATATCAAATTCTTTAGAAATTAAAAAGGTCACAATAATACCTTACAAGGAGAGAAATTCTGGTAAATGCTGCTTTGGATGACTTCTAATCTTAAAAGAATGTGGGCATATTGCTCAGTAGTCATAGCATCACTGTGCTTGTACCTAGCAGGAAATGCCAATACTAGATCATCAAGGTCAGTAGTCCCATTCATTGACAAAACCATTCATGATATGAGAATGAATTAAGTGTCTTGAAAGTTAGCAGTCTCTGATTCTCTGTGCAAATTTCACAGTTCAGGACAGAGCCAGTCTATCAGTGGCATACTTTCAGCATGTAATCGTTTGTAAAGTCACGTCCCAATAGAGATAATGAGGTCCCATTCATTATTTGCCAAAGAAGTGCAGCAATTTAAGCCTGACTCTCTTCTGCTGGAAAATTAAGTGTTTGAAATTTGGACCTGATCCTACCTTCACTGAAGTCAATGATAAGGCACCACCTGATTTCAAGGGAGCAGCAGCAGACTTTTTGTAATGCAGAGATCACATTAAATTCACTTACCCTTCTCTCACAGAGTGAAAAGCAGGTCATGGGTCTGATGTTTGCAGCAATAATGAGGAGGCTTTAGAAACTAAATGGGATGTAGCTGATTATTTTAGCACAAATTGAACTGAAGTACTAATGACTTACCAAGCATTATTCTTATCTGTTGCACAACCAGCACATGATGATGTCCAGAAATAGTGTAACATCATACTTTGTTCAGCAAAAGGCTCAAGGGCTGATACTCTGTTCACTCTCACTGACATAAATCAGGAGGCAAGCTCACTAAAGTAATTTAATTACATAAGACTAAAATTAGTGAGTGGAGAGTTAGACCTGAAAAGGACCTCTCCAGGCAGTGAAAGAGAAGGTGTCACCTTCCGAGCACCGAGCTTCACTTCCCCAGCACCGTCCGAGTCAAGGACCACCTCAGCTTCCTGTGCTTGTGGAGGGCTGAGCCCCAGCAGGAACTGCAGCAGCCCTTCTGTCACAGTCTGTGGTACCTTTGCTTAGGGAAAAAAGGGTTTGAGACCAGAGAAAAAGTGATTCGATGGGGCCACCCCAAAGAAAGCCACAGGGAAGGTCAGGTACTTGGATTTTACTGTGACACCAACTTGTCTCAGTCAGAGCCAGGCCAAGGCACAGGGCTGCTCTGAGCCAGTTCGGCTGGCCAAAGAGCTGACACATAGATTGCAGTGAATACCCTGGAGATATGCTCTCTTTTTCACACTTGTCCTATCTCCCTGATGAACACAGCTGTCCCCAGCAGAGAGGTATTGGCTGCTTCTGACATTGGCTCCTAATTTCCCATATTCAGTGCAAGGTATTCAGTTAAGTTTTTCTCCAGTTTTGATGCAGTTTACTCACATACGTTATTCAACCCTCGGTGAAAATGCAAATTTCTTTGTCCAGTATTCAGCTCCACTCCTCAGCCCTGTCAGAGTTCCCACTACAACACAGTGATGTGCTCTGTGCACTGCCCTGCCATGTCCCCCTTATTGCTTACCAAGATCCTGCCCCCAATTGCAGGGTGCTACCACAAGGCCCCAGATTATCCAGAGGAGATCACAGCCCCTCATAACATCCTGCTGTGAGTAGCAGCAGGACACACAGTAAGGCTGCAGGTGACCGTACAAGATCCCATCTGACAGTAAGTCAGGGAGCATTGTTCTAACACCAAGAGCCAAAAACCAACTTTTGAGCAGGACTCTGAGGCTGACAGAGCCATGCCCTTCCCTATTCAATGAGTGTTCCTACATTCTGAAGTCAGAGAGACACCAAGAGTATCACCAAACTGCCCCTTACATCTTTTTACACAAACCCAGTATCATAGTCTAGCAAGACAGCCACAGTATTTCCAAACCAGTAGCATGTTCATCAGGAGATCCTTAACTCATTCTTCCCTTTATGCCCAACAAACACTTCTATGGCTGTGGGCATCCTCTTTTATGTACAAAAAGCTAAAATTAATAGTTCCTGTGCAGAAAATCAGCATTCATTATAATGAACAACTCTGGCTCGTAAAGTTAGGGGCTCTTTTACATAATGAATAAACTGTTCACCAGCATTATATCTTTAAGCAGTATTTTAGCTATTTTATAACTATCTGCAAGTCAGCATCTTACATGGCTCAGAAAAATTAACTAAATTGAAGACTTAAACTAAATCAATGCTCAGCAGAACTGTAGCCTTATTTTTGGATGCCAAGCCACACTACAGAAAACTTTGTTAGAAAGCAAAGAGAATGTTATTTTTCAACAGAACGTGTGTGTGTGTGTATAAAGGAAAACATTATTCACAGCTAAAGTTACCCATGAAATACAAATGCAAAAGATTAGGAATTCTGAAAATCTCGTATGTACTTAGATTAGGAACAAAAAACTTTGCATTTTTCTATAATACCTTACACCTGAGAAGTTTTAATTAGATAACAAGAATTAAGTCTGTCTGATAACATCACTGTGATATACATCTTCACTTACAAATGGGTAAACTGAGACTGAAAGTGGTCCTTTGTGCCAA
This sequence comes from Pachycephala philippinensis, assembly GCA_013397055.1. NCBI lineage: Eukaryota > Metazoa > Chordata > Aves > Passeriformes > Pachycephala > Pachycephala philippinensis. The sequence goes on along the minus strand of VWZT01014475.1, from coordinate 254,342 downwards.
TTTGTGCCTTACCCAATCAATCAAGGAACAAAAGAGTACAGAACTTATGATGTCCTGGCTTCCACTTCACCGGTCAAACTTTTACCAGATCGCATCTCATGCCAACAGGACCTCATGCTAACAATTGTGTTTGAGAGTGGGACCCAGCGTTTTCAACTCCATTATTGCAGTAACACTTCATCATTTGTATTCCTGTCTATTAGTTTAGCATATACAACTGTTTTTCCAGCCAAACAAAGCAAGTTTAGGAATTCATATATTTTTATTTTAATTATTAATTATATTGTTTTCCAAGAACCTCATTTAAAATACCATTGAAAGTCTTTTTCTCATTTGTCAAAAGCCCCAGTAAATTTATCCCCCTTTTATGTGGTACTGGATTATTTACTCTTCATTTTCTACATGAAACAAGCCCTGACTAGTTACTAGATGGCAGACATGACATGTCCAAATCCCAGAAACCTGCTTATTTTACTTCATAGGTCTGTTGAGGGTTTGGCTGTTTTCCTGATCTTGCACATGTGAGCTCCATCTTTCTGCAAATGCATCAGCCAGCCTGCCTGAGCTAGTCACAGGCAGGATTAGTAAAATCAGGCATCTGCAGATGTTAGGCTACCAAAAATGAATACCGGTGCTGTATTTTAGGGGCTTTCATTTGGTGAAGGACTGTGGGACTTGGCAGGGTGGAGGGAGTTGGGATACTCCCGCATGAAAGCTTATCTGCTTGAAAAGGAGTGGCAGGCTTCACAGGATTTAGCAGCAGCATGGATAATGAGGACAGAGCAGCCTGACCTGTGGAAGTGTTGAGCAACCACAACTCCCATTTACTTCAGCACTTTTGTAGATCAGATCCTCAAGGCTATTTGCTTTTTGGAATAACCCAGTTGTGGTCTGCATCAGCCTTTTCTCTTGGCAGTGGTGGCCCACACCATTCCTTGTTGGCTTTGGCCAGCCATGACCAGCATGGCTCCTGATCACAGACCATGTGACACAGTTATTTTTAGCATATCAAATTTGTGGGGAGACTAAATGTCCAGTCTTTACGAAGTTACTGAAATGTCTGTTTCCTCTCTTTCAAAGCATTTCTGTCTCCACGTCCAGCAAACTGCTGCTTTTGACAAACTACGAGTCACCATCTTGCTACTGAGCAGACTGTGCTTGGGAGAAAAGAATCAATTAGATAATAAAAGTGTTAGAGGATTTGCTTATTTTATCACTTTTTAAAACTTTTTGGTGTTATTTTTCTGTCAATAAACCAAAAACTGAAGAACTACATCACAATTACTCTTTGCTTTGACTCACACAAACAAAAAAAAATGGGTGTCATGAGCTGCACCCATTACCACTTCTGTCCCTCAGAAGGAGCTTTTGTTCATTTTTCCCTACTTCTGGCTACTCACTAGGAAGGGCCAATAAGAAGTGAATCTTCTTTGAGGTAATCTTCTGCATTGGTTTCCTCTTCTGTACCAGCAGTAAAGAAAAGAAACTGAGCAACACAATATAGAATTCTGACTTACAGAATGCTAAGTATTTTTTTCCCACAGACTTTATTACCTCCCTACATCATTGCTATTGATTTATCTATGATTATTTTCACTGTGTGAAAAGCTCATCCTCTGCTAGGGTGAATTGCTGAGCTATCATGTACTGCACGATTCATACACTCTCCCAAAGAGCTTATTTGCAGGGTTTACATAAGGTGAGAAAATAACCTGGCTAACACGGCTGTAAATGGATTGATTTTAAAAAAAAAATACGAGTTTCCTAAAAAAAATTCGTGAAACTAATTGCAATGAGTTTAAACTTTTCTACAACAAATGAGACACAAAGGAGTCTACCCAACCAAATTCAATTGCATTGCAAATAATCTACCTACCTGGGTACAGATCCCTTCTTTGTCTGATTGAGAATATAGATGTAGGCATGGGACTGCCACATGAATACTTTATTGCAGAGCTCATCTGCCTCTTTCCATCCCCTTTCCCCATTTTCTGCCAATCTGTACTTCTTCCCCACTGTCAAATGCTCCCCTGGTCTACCTCTAAAAATGTAGCCCTTAAAATATCCTGACAAGCTCCATGGACCTGTACAGCAGCAAGGAAAATTTGGCTATCAGAGGACTATTTGTCACACACACTGAACTTAGCTCAGAGCCTCATTAGATCCACATATGGAGCTTCAAGGGTATTTGTTTGGGATGGGCTGTGAACTTATCTCAACCAAAGGTAACTCCCATTCACTGGCAGATGGAGGAGGTGGTGCCAGTAACATTACTGGGTTCAGAAATACAACACAGCTTGTCATAACATGTTGCTCTGGCAACATCTGTTAACAGCCCACAGAGCTATGTAGCACTTAAGCCAGATATAGCCATAATGTAGTTTTTTGCACTGAGCTGCAGCTATTTGTACCTTTCCCAGACAGCAACATGTATTATTTGCTCCTGGCCTCAGAAAACCCCACCATCTCTTTCAGGGATTATTTCCTTTTTTCTGGCATTAGACTACAATGCCATGCCAGGTATCTCTCAGTAGCAGCCTTTTTGGAGATGTCAAGCTCAGAATTACACCAAATTCTTTCAGACACTCCTGACAACACTCAGCCAGCAGCAGGGTTTGGTCCAGACATTATTGCTTCTCAATCAATGGAGCTAATTTCTTACAGGAACTCCTCCCAGCTTCACCATCACTCCAAATCCTTAACAACATAGCATCCAGTTTCATATACTCTATTCAGCTATGGGGAAGCTGGCCTGGCACCACCAGGAAAGACTATAGAATAAAACATTTTTCCTTTTGAGTTCATAATTGTGACCATTTTGATGTGTTACAACTGCAGATGGATTTGGAAAGGCCAACCTAGTCTCCTACGGGCAGTGAGGTCATATCAACAGGAATACTCTACAACAAATGTAGTCTATAAAGAGGGGTAGGTGATAGGGAAGGAGACAAGGACTCCTGCTTTCTTGTGCACCAACAGGATTTTATCACAAATCACAATTTTTTTTTATACTTTTAGAATTTTGCCTGTTCAATGCACGAAAGGGGCGACAATTTCCAGAGTGATAATTACTTAAGAATATTTCTGTTGTGATAAGGGAGCCCTTCAGGGTGTCTACAGAGACAAAAGTCAAAAGAGGTTAATGCATGCCACAGCTGTGCCATACCCTTCCTCTGGCTCTAGTAAGCCTGGTGGGTTTTTCCACTGAAACAGCAGGGGATTTTCCTATCAGAAAGCAGTTGGTATCAGCAGATCTCCCAGTTTATCTAGATGTCGCATCTCTTCCAATTTAAATGCTACATCAGTGGTTATTAAGACTGCGTTGCAAAGAAATAAAACTAAGGAAAACATTCTGGAGGGTGCTCTGGATTCCATTAAAGGATTGAATTTCTCACTATATAACACTTTTTCCATATGGCTGAAACATGGAGCTGAATACACTCGTATACTGCTAGTGGTATAATCCCAGATGGTGACAAATGACCTCATTTCAACAGCAACGTATAGATCTTTATGACACCAATGCTCAGCCATGCTCTTGGGATATTGTCTCCAAACAATGAATGACTGGCAGATAACATAATGTTTAACTTCTGCCTTCACTTTTGTACACACTTTATGGCTAACACTGCAGAGCTACTCGTTCATTAAGTACTCAGCCTTCAGATGACACAAGATATTCCCTGAGCTGCCAGCAAAGGATCTCCTTTGGCCCACGAAGGTCAACTGTGGTGCAGGCAGTGTGTCACTATCTGTGTGTAAAGATATGCTCTGGCAGGGTAGAAGTGAGCTGATAACGTCTTACCCCTGCTTGGGCCCTTCAGCTGCCTCTTGGGGAAGTGTGAAAGGCTGCCAAGCTCAAGATGTGCTGCATCCTGCAATTTGGCTTTCCAGAGAAGAACAACCCCTCCCCCCAAACTCACCCACGCAGTTCTTTACCCCAAGAAGAGGTCATCACACAATAAGTAGATAGGAGAGAAAAAGACTGCACACTTGACTGTAACTGCAAAAGAGAGAAGTCCAGAGTCCTCTTGAGATGTTGTGTAAATGGAAAGCAATCTGGGCTGTCTCCATTTTTTACAGAAAGACCTCTGTGCTTTTGTGGACTTCATGGCCTGCCAGATGGAGACGGCTCCAAGTAACACTGAGCTCTTATTGCTGCAGAAAACCAAAGAGAACTATAACCCCAAGTACTGCAGGTGTAGGAGGGAGTACTTGCTCAGATGATGATTCATGTCAGCATCTGAATAAATAAGGTCAGACAGCCAGAGATTATTCCAGTGAAGGGGAGTTGATTTGTTTGGGGGGCAGAAAGGAGGGGCTGTTTGTTTGTTTCGTATCATTATGCTGTAACCCCGGCCTACTCTGACTTGGTTTTGGTTTTTTTCCCAAGATTTAGTACTCATTTATTTTAATTAAGACCTCAGTTCAGCAAAACATGTAACTGGGTGTAGCCTACCTGAACTGGAATAGCTGTATGAAAAGCACAAATTGTAATGTTAGCATACACTGTGTAGTCAGCATAATGTAGCCTTTATAAACATATCTGCAATCTTTTTTAAGCTAGATGTCTCCACTACAGACCATTAAAAATAAAAAATCACTTGCCTCAAAGGGGTGAAAAAGGATTAATTAGTTAGTGCTCGTGCAGCACTGTGAAGATACAAATTGTGGGACTGTGTTATTAGTAAGCAAAAGATGCCAACAGGAAGCAGCATTGTTAAGGGCACGAGGACTGACAATGGTTTTGTTCTCGCATTTGTAAATGATTCGTCTGCTATTGAAAGGTGTTGGCCTTTCAGCCTAGGAGACTGAAATCCTCTTTCTTCACCCAAAACAGCCTTCATGGGCTGTGCATACTTTCTCACACTCCCTCACTAGTGTTCCTCACTCTTAGCTTATAGATGCTAGACAGTAGCCCATTCTCCATAGTCCTTTTACTGCTTGGCCTCTGCCTCAGCTGCCAAGAGGGGTGCCATTTAGACTCATTGTTATGGTAGCTTTTATGATCTAGACATGGTGTCTAGGATCAGAGACTTCCTAGCAATTTTGCATATGCTGCTGCACTGCCATCAGAAGAGAAGAACTCCTAGTAGCCAAAAATGTGGGCAGAATTCAAAGCAATGACCTACAGATGAAAGGCACCCCATCTGGGCCAGCTAAGCCATCCAGCCCCTGAATGCCAGCTCTTCACTGAATGAAACCGTATTGTGATGTGATGCTCAGAAGGGAAAAAAAGGGGAAAAGAAGCAGTTTTAAAATATCTGTGGATAACGGCTGTCTAGAGCTAGGGCTACAGACATTCAAACCTTGCTTACATAATATTTCTATCACACACCATCCTCCCACCTAACTCTCCACCTCATGCCAAGGTGCTGGAGGGAGGTCTTGTTCTTATTTATGCAGCATGAATACAAAATCAGAGAGGGTGGCAGAAACTTTCCACAGAAAGGTATGGTGCCTTGGCATGCTGAGGAAAATAGTAGAGCAGGAACAGCTTGTAAATGAGGGGGAAGAGAAGGATTAAAGAAATTGGAATAACGGTATTCAAGTATTTCCTCAAAAAACAGGATGACTGCAGTCCTTTAAACCCTAAAACTCAGGGAGAAAAATACAGAGAAAAGCATATTTTCTCCCTATGTTTGTTATATTGCTCACTTAGACAAGCAAAATCCTTTTTTACCCCATTGTCCTCAGCTCCTTTTTCACCCCGTTGTCCTCAGCTCCTGACACACATATGACCTCTGTCCTACTTCCTTGCAAACAGAGGCCAGATGAGGAAGGTGGTTTTGTCACCTGGAGTTAATTTATGCTGGTCTCTGCTGTGCCGTGCTGCTGTGTTGGGGTGGAACCTTTTCAGATGTCGGGATGATAGGAGAAAGAAAAACGAAGCAGCAGAGTATGTGTGGCGGGTGGCCGAGTCATCCTATCACCACGTATTTGTGTAGTTTCTTTTAGTGCCATCCAATCTTTCCTTCTGTCCCTAAATGGCCTGTGTTGAAAATGTCCCTGCTTACAGTTGCTCAACTGGAATGAGGACAAATTGTTTGCAGTGGCCCCCTTCCAAATGCTTGTGCTGTAACTTTTGTCTTGACTAGTCTCTGGAGATATCTCTAGAGTGAGTTTCCTATGACTCGTTTGTGCTACCCCTAAGTCATGTCAGATTTTCTTCCTCTAGTCTTTCAACTTTGTAGCAGAAATCTTGTTTAAAACACCCCCTTCACAGAAAAAGAGAGAGTAGGCAGAGGCTTAATGCTGTTATGTCACAAGTTCCCCAGTGAATTAAATGCAAGGGGGTTGGGTCTCGAGGGTGCCTGAGGTTACAAAGTGGTTCTAGCGGGCAAGGAGATCCACAAGCACAAAAGGGATGGCCACACCAAGCAGCTCTGAGTTATTAAGACCCGGCGATGTTAGGACTGCACTGCCTTCCACGCTAAGACATCAGCCGCTTTTGTAGGTAGAAATGCCTGGCCCCTTGGCCCTCCAGACTGCTTCAGTTCAGCACTGAAGGGGTGGTGAAGGTACTCTTCCCCCTCACATTCACATGTGAATTAGTCCAGGATGACACAGCATCAAAAAAAAAGTGGGTTAGCAAAGCCTGAAGAACTAAGCCAAGAAAGGAAGGGTTTATAGTTCCAAAAACCATTGGATGAAGTTTTGCACGTAGACTCATTAATAGAAGTTACAGAAGAAAAGGTTCATTTCTCCCCTGTTAGATGCATGACCTGTTAGACATGTATATATACCAATAATATTTTCCAGGGATAACTAAATTCAAAGGCCATTGTCTGCTTATTTTTAATGAATGTTAAATATTAGCTTTTCATCAAGTGTACAATCTGCTTTTAGTAAAGAAATACAGAGTTAATGCTATGAAATGGTCTCTTTCAACACTACTAGGGCAGAAAACCAGGCCTGCGTAGAACATTTTCCCTGTCCCTTTACACACTTTGCAGAAGATGATCTGAGCATCCCCAGAGTGAGGGAGAGTGAATCCTGGAGATGAGACTGCCATGGTTCCTCACTGAGCCCCTGGGCGTACAAGGGCCACGACGGGGAGCAAATTGCAGGACCATCAGTCCTTCCTGCCTCTTGGCTGGGAGTAACCAGCCATCACACAGACCCATTCCCAGTTCCCCAGGGGAACTTTTGCCTGCTTAGATTTCCCAGGGTTCCCGAGCCACAGGGGAGCCCTCCTATGCAACCCCCCTGAAAGCACCTCAGCACCTTTTGCTTTGTGCCACAGGAAATGGGAGTGTGGAATAAAAAAAGAGCAATGGAGCTTGGTGAAGACATCCCGTGGTTCCAGTCATGGGCTTGTTCACTTTGCACATTGGGTGGTGCATCACACTGCAGTAGCATCTCCTGCTCTGTGACTGTTTTCTGGTCTCCTGACTCAGCACAGAGGTAATCTCCACTGCAGACATATCCCTGTATCTCTGAGATAACATTACCAGCTAGAAGTGGAGAGAGCACAGCCAGCCAAGGCATTCCAGACACTAGGGGTTGCTCAGTGTTATGAGGCTTAGCAAATACAAGGATTTTGTACAACTTTGCCATTATTCCGGGGATTTAAAATCTTTGTCACTCGCTCTGTTTTATTCATTATTTTTTCTTTTTCTTTCCTTTTTTTAATTTTTTTTTTTACTGAACCAGTGTCATATTGTGTCTCTGCCTCCCAGTTAGCCAGCCAAATGATTGCTTGCATTGCACCAGGATCTCACAAAACACTAAGACTACTTTGTTTTTCATTAGCACTAGAGGGGAAAAATAAACAAACTGGGCTCATGGTTTATAATTGAATATGTAATTACCATTTTAAGACCACTCTTAGCAATACAAATTAGCTCACTGCTCTTTGTATCACTCTGCAGTGCCTCTCAGAGCACACGTAAGCCATCTCATTTTTTGTCCATCATGCAGCCAGATTCCAGTCTCGGATGTGCTGAAAACAGTGTGATGTACCTCTAAAAATGATCTGCTCTGCTTGCAAACACAGTGACCAGTATTTGGAGCCATGCCTTGACATTCGCTATGCAGTTGGAAGAAGAACCTGTCCAGGCCAATCTTTGGGTCCAATCCAGCTGGCAAACATTGTATAGCACAGCAAATTTTTGTAGAGTTACTCCTGGTTTGCTTTGTTTTCAGCATCTCAACAGATCCATGGGAAGAGATCTGCTGACACCACAAAGGCAGAGTCTGCACTTGGCATGATTGGTTTCTTCCATATAAGTAGTAGGGAAGATGAGGAGCATATTGTCAATAAAACGCAGACATTATTTACAATTCAACTTCTAAAAGCTGCCATAAAGTAGTGAATAGCAATGAATAAGCCCAAAGCCATTCTACTCTGTTTTGGTTACTACTTTATGCTCCCAGAGCTCATATTTTCAAAGGGACAAAGCAGAGACGCCCAGAGGAGAGGAAGTCTCATTCTAAGAAGCCATAAAAAGAAATGCATGGCCACAGATCAGGGGATAATTTTATGTCTTGCATGTTTTCTGACCCTATGAAGAGCAGCTTTAAATTGTTGTTCTCCTTCTTGATTTTAGTGGAGGCTGTAGCAGACACCGTAGTTTACAAAATAGCGGGTGGGCATGTATCCTGAAAAAGTAGATCCATAACAAAATCGTGGTCACTGAGGCCAGAAGGACCCCTTGCCTACCCTTCTGTCTGTGGCAGGATTGATCTAATTATTCTATAACTGTTCCTGCAGATGGGTGTCTGGCCTTGAATAACTCCAACGACAGTGATTGTCCAACAGCTCTTGGCAGCTTGTCCAACTGCCGAACAGTTCCTCTACAGTTTTGCCTAATATTTAACCTAAAACTTCCCTTCTGCTTCAGCCAATTATTATTTGTCCCATCTTTGTTGACTAATGAGAATAATTGATCTTTGTTCTCTTTATAACATTCCTTTATGTCTCCCTTTGTTATGTTCCCCACACTCTACTTTTGCCTTTAGGCTAAAGGTGCCAAGTTATCTTAACCTTTCCTCTTAGATCTGAATGCCAGACTTCTTACCATCTTTCTTCCACTCTAAATTCTTCAATTTGTCCATGTTTTTTCATACAGAATTGAGTGCAGTTACTCCAGTTATGCTTTAACCAGTGCCAAGCAGAGCGCAATAATTACTTCAGTAACCTTACTGACCCCATCTAATAACAAAGGCAAAATGCAGCATGTAATTAAAATCTAAAAAAATAACTATTTTTAAAAGCTAATTGCCTTAACAATCAGAACATTCTACAGCTCAGAGAACACACACTAAAGGATTTAAAGGTTATTGTTCATTCAAAAAACATCTTTTTCAATTGTATTCCGTGTATTATATTTTGAGCTATGTTCAGTTTTACTCCTATTAGGAATGGTCTGCACTGCATCTCTCACACTCCCTCACCCTCCTTTTATTTCCTGCAGATTTAACTCCTAGAAGCTCCATGGGGTCTTGTCTATAGTAGGGACGCTCACTAAGGATTCCCCACTGTTTTGAGCCCTTCTCCAGCTCCACCAGTATGGCACAGCAGAGAACTCCCACTCATGCTTTTGATCTCTTAGGCTATTGCTATGTCTTCCAGCTTCACTAATGTCAGTGGAGCAGAGCCAACAGTGAGGCATTTTTAGAAAGCTTCCTTTGCAGGGACAAAGTATTCATCTCCTTTGCCAAGTCCATGGTGCCCTACCTTGAATCCCCTTCTCTCTGTGGTCTGGCTGGTTTTCTTTTAAAGGCCCCTCTGTCCTCTACACATCATCAACATTACACATGCCCATCACGGTCTGTAACTGCACATACTCCTGCCTTTCAATGGATACCTCTTCGAGAATAGAAATCCTTGTTACAAACAGCACAAATGATTCAACACTACTATTAGTCTGCTGACAACAGCCATTCTTGGAAAATGGTTACATGAATTTCTGGAATCCCTAAAAATAAACAAATTTGGCTCCATTAACAGGAATGGCAAATTCAGACTGCAAACTCACTTGACTGAGCCAATGCATTTAATTAAATTGGTTTGCTATTACTCTGATAAGCAGAGATATGACTGTTGCTAGTAGACGTAATAGTTTCTATTCTTGTTGCCTCATAGCACCTTAATTAAATTACAATTGTTCTGTTGGAAAACATGTCTGTGAACACCTCCAGATAGACAACACAGGAAAATATTCCTAGCAATACAGAAATAAGGAGTGTGATACTGCATGGTAGGACAGAAAGGAATAGGGTTAAGATTGGAGTAGGGAAAATTCAGATTTGACTTAAGAAAAACCCAGCTGGGAATCGTTGGAATATATAATCTGGGCATTGGAATATATCATCTTGATTTTCCTGTACTGTGTTATCTTCTAGTACAGGTTAAATGAACAGCTGACAGGAATGACCCAGGCATAATTGGTCCTACTTTGTTACACACCAATGATTGAGGTTCTGTTGAGTACCCTTTCGCCTCTGTTTTTCTATGGTTGTATTTCACTTTAAATTTCTAAAAAATGAAGTAAACTCCTGATCTCGTTTACACACACCCGAGCCTCTCATATCCTATAAAATCTGTACATTTAAAATGAGATCAGAATTTGGCTTCCAATAATAACACATTGTAACATGCCAGCAGTTGCTCCATAACATGGACAAGAGCAAAGTACCTTGTCGTATAGGTCTTGTCCCTTAAACAGTACATACCAGGCAAAATAATCACTGCTTTTTATAGCTAGACCTCATCCAAGCACTTGTGTAAGACCCCCTCATATAGCTAAGTAAAGTAACACTGCCACACATTTCCACCTGGAGAAGGGGTAGCTTTGGAGGTCTGAATGAAATCAAATAGAAATACCACCTGCAAATTTATAGTGTGCAACCAGGCATTGGTTGGAGTCCAGGCAAACATGAACTTAAAAGACCTTGTATGTTTGCATGATTCTTTGGTAGTTAGGTATTTTCTTCCTTCTTTGTTTATTTCAGTGTTCTGGATAGAGATTAAATTTAATAGCTCAGTATTTGGTTTTTTTCCACTTACCTTGAAATAAGATTTGCACACATTTTTGTAGCTAGATTAGAAACTGCCAAGTAGCTTTTTAAACAATTCTCAGAGCTTGCAAAGGAGTTGTTCATGGCCTCTTACATACAAGAACGTCCTTGGACCCACATCAGGAACTTATCCCATCCCATACAAATAAAGCTGTACCCTCTTTGTCCAGAAGCAGAAAAGCACTTCTGCTTAAAACATGCCAGGACAAAAAATCCCCATTGTATTCCCCTAGCAAATTCTGCAATAAGACTCAATTTAAAGCCTATTTAGGTTGGTTAAAGGCTTGCCATCGACTCAGTGAGGTTTGGGACAGGCCCTTAACATACGGGTCTTAAGGACAGGAAAGCCTCCCTATACACGATAGCTCTTAGGGAAATCACTGAGGTCAGCAGAGGCTGATTGACTTCAGCAGATCACTGAGGTCAGCAGATGCTCAGTGGGAAAAGAATTTTGTGCTGATCCAAAGCTATCAGAGAAATAAGAAGGTGGGAAGACTAAAGAGAGTGAGTCCTCCCCACATGTCATTCACCTGCAGGCTGCCAGCTCTGCAGTGGCTGGTAAAGCCCACCAGAAGTGTTCTTTGGAAGTGACTAAAGAGGTCAGCACTCCCACATTGTGTAGAAATGACTGCATGATGTGGTTTTTATTTTTAAAATAAATTTAAGATTCCATCCCCTAATTCACACAAAAGCTAACAAAATAAGGTGGTTTTTTAATGATGTACAAATCAATATTATAAAAATAAGTAAATATTTTCCTTGGCAAGAAAATATCAAATACCTCATCCTCGTAACATGCTAGTTTTGTATTTACACAGCATAAAGTGTCCCACATTACCATAATATGTTAGTAGCATGAAAAATTTTTATCTGCCATGTCTTAAACAAAGCTTGAGTTACTGTCTGCAGTGCCCTTAAGCTAAATGTCATAGTCTTCACAAGATTGAAACAAAACACAGAGAACAGCGAGCAGTAACCACATTAAGGTTTAATGCTTATAAACACAGAAGGTTTAACACTTGGCAAGCCAAAATTCCCCTATGACCTGAAGACATGCAGATCATGACCTGAGAATTAAGCGCTGCGTTAAGCAGTCAAGCTGTCTCCCTAAAGAAAAGACAAAAATAGCCAAAGACTAGCTGAGCCATTGGGTTGGCATATGTCAGGTGAGACCAGGCCCAATTCAGAGTCAACCTGTAGCCATGTGGGGCCAAGCCTGACCTAGCCCAGCCTTTCTAGGCAGGGCTTCCTAAGAAGAAGGATTTTCAGAGGCACTCAACACCCATTGTCCCCACTGACCCCCAGGGAAGAGGAGCACCTAAGTCTCAACAAAAAGCTTCCAATATTAGCTGGAGAGAGACAAAGTGGCCTTTCCCCTGTGTATTCCTAACCATGAAGATGCCCCCTTGGTTGCCCTGTCTCCCTTCAAGGGCTTCTCCTAAAAGCAAGTGCCACAGTCTTGAAAAGCCTGGGGATAGAGGGGGAAAGAGAAGGAAGTGGGAAAAGTAAAACATGAAACAAAGGTTTTGAACTAAATGCTTAAAGACACATAGGTCAGCCTTTGTTTGGGAAAAAAAAAAAAAAAAGGGAAAAATGGTCTGCAAGGCAGAGAAATTGATTTGGGAAAGATGAAGGTCAGCAGAGCAACAGCTCCAAACATCAGAGATGAAGAGGAGGAATGCAGCAACAAGAGGGGAGTGTTAAACAGCTGTCTGGGGGAGCTTAAAAGGGATGTTCAACATGCTCAAAACACTCTAATTTTGCCATAGTAGATCTGCTTGTGCCAAAGTCCCACACAGAAAAATCTCAGGGACGTGAGACTGACCTGGGTATCATGGTTTTATTTCTTTTGCTTTCTTCACTGCAAGCTGTATTTAGCTTGTAAATACACAAGTGTTCTATTCTCAAGTATTTATTGCATTCCTTACAAGATATTTTTGAGAGTTGATCAATATGAAGCTTGTTCATGAGGTTACTATACAATTCCTGCTGGATTAAAATTGGACATTTCTCCATTTGTTGGTAAATTGCCAAATGCAGTTACAAGTAACACTCAATAAACTTTTATTTAGGGTCCTAAGGCGCTCATTGCAGAGAGATGTATACATATATGTGTGTGTGTGTTAAATTAGGAAACAAAAGAATCCCATGCTGCATAAGACCTAATCAAAAGGCAAAATTTCCAATCTGGAGGGAATCTTGCTATTTCAGCTTTCATTTCCATCCAAAAACAGGCCAAGAAATCAAAATATCAATGAAATAAATTGATGGAGCTCAAATAGCAGAATAATTTAGGTTTGAAAATGTCTATAGACAAAATGCTGTTGCTTCCAACTGAAAATATAATTGTCCAAGGCTGAAAAGTCCTGGAATATGATCCTCTTCTCACATGGCTAGAAATCAAGACTATTCTGCTAGAAATCCATGAAGTTACATTGGTGGAAACCTTCGCATGGGTAATAAAAACTACACAGAATTACAAGCATTTGATAAAGCCAAGTGCTTTGGAAAGCTTTACGCTTTCAAGCTTCAGGGCATAAAGCAACCTAGGAATAAGGAGGAAATTTCATGGCTCATCCCCATGGCTGTGACAGTGGAGGCCAGGCAGTCACACTGCATCACCAGGACTGTGGGGAGCACGTCTGCTCAGCAGAAATGCAGGAACATCCATATTCTCTTTTGTTTAGCAAATGCTGGGATTGTGGCACACACTGGACATGGGCTAGTGAATATGACTTGTGAATGGCAGGGTCCAAGCTGTCTGCAGGGCTTCACAGGCAGCTGAGAGACAACAGGAGGAGGCAGCAGCCAGTTCTGCAGTGGGAAATACTGGCTGTCAGAAGCAGCCAGGCAAGATCTGGCAACACACTCCCAAGGAAAGTGGAGACAAGCTGTCTGCCCAGCTCTCTGAATGCAGAAGTTTTAGACCCGTGAGCAAAGAAACTCTCTTCAGACAGCTGACTCCTCTCCAGAGTTCAGGAAATTAGAATTTAGATATATTCATTGTGAGGGATACAAGGTGTCACACCATTCTGCTACCAAGTGCTCCTTTTGCTGAAGACAACTCAAAACTACTCTTCCTGTTTGGGTCTTTCCTGTTGGTTTCTTTGAACAAGATTCTTTCAAAAGGCCATAGCCCCAGGCCACAAGGTAATCTTCAGCCATCTGCTTAATTTTTCTGAGAAACCTGGTACCAACCCTTGTTGAAAGGTGTCACTTTGGGGGAAAAAAATACATGGACATTCCTACACAAAGCTCATTCTGCAGAGGACCTGGGGACAGTTCAAGCTCTGGACAAGGCAGGCATCTTATCTGCCTCACCAGAGAGTTAATAGGAGCAAAATTGCCAGCTGACTTCTGATGAAAAAAGGGAAATTGAAGATGAGTGCTACTGCCATGTCTTCTAAGAGTGAGGAGAAGTGTGTAACATTTGCACCACCAGCTCTGAAGGTGGTCTCCATGTCTGAAGCAGCAAAATTACAGAGATGGGAAGCTCTGGTCTGGTTACCATCAGGTTTCAAGTCTATCATGCAATAAATATTTTAAACTCCATAAAGTTCAGAGCTCAGCATCCAAATTCAGGATGTTCATTTGTCCCAAATCTAGTCAGTTGAACTGCTGAACATGACTGGAGCTACTGTTTGTGGAGGATTGTTAGGAAGAGAAGAGCCTTTAGAGTACCTCATCTGCAGGCACTTATTGATTGTTCAGCATTTTTTAAAAGTTGAGATCACCATCTGGTTGTGTGTAATATGGTAGTGCTCTAAGGATTAGACCACAAGGTAAAAAAAAAGACTTGAAGAAATTAATGTCCCAACTTTAAATTTGAGACTTTTAGAGGTATTCAAAAGAGTTAAAACCCAATTGCAAGAGAAAAAAAATTGGTTTTTCCAGAGAAGCTATGATCACAATCCAAAAAAGAATGCAGAATACACTGAACCCAGAGTTTTATAGGTAACTTCAGAATTAAGCTGAAAAAAGCAGGTTGATTTGTCCCCGATGATTTATATTTAGCTGGGGGTAAATCACTTCGAAGACAAATTCAGTCACCACCTGAATGAGAATACAGAGGAAGGGTGAGTCAAAAATCTTCCTGTAGAGAGACCTGCATTGTTCATTCCTGACTCCAACCTCCCAAATCTACTCCATCCTACAGTCTCCTCTAGCCTCCACAGTGATTTCATAAAGTCAAGCACAATGGAAGTGCAACAAAACAAAACTTCAAGTCATTGAACCCTCACACAAAATATGGATGGATTTTTCCACATAATTCTATCAAAATTTTTCAAGCCTCAGGCTAGGGCCTCGGCCATCAGATAATTTCTCCTGCCCGGACTAGGAAACAGCACTTCAGAATTATTGAGAATGTTGGAAAATCTGAAATTAATGAAATAACTTGTGATCAGGGCAAAAAGAAAAAAGAAGTCTAACTTCAGAAATCAGTTGATGGATCCAAAATTCAAGGCAAAATTCAAGATAACTGTATTTACTGGAGAAAAAAGGAAAGCCTGATCTAATCTCTCACCCAAAATCCAACCACAGTGTTTGGACTCAACAGGGTCAGGTTATTTTCCCATAGTATCACAACCACAACTAGAAATAGTCAAAAGAAGCAACTGTCAAAAGAAGCCACTCATTTCATTAAGTTTCCAATACAGCTCTGATCAAAGTGACAGTTACACTTCAACAAAGTCTTTTGATCTTGTTGATGCTCAGCTGAATGGAATCATCACATCTTCAGAGCCGTGCACAATGAGAACATAAATTCTGACTGCTCATTGCTGAAAAGATTGCTTGCTATTTTTATTCTGGTTGTTTTTTACTTTAAGAAAAAAGCTGAAGTCTCTCTGTCAAAACCAACAGAGTTGTTTAAAGGTATGGCAAGATACACATTCACTTAATGGAATACATACAAGAGTCTTTACAATAGCTTGATGAATTCCAGAAGTAGACTCAATACTACACAGCAAAGTCAATCATGCTGGTAGATATATTATGCTAAAAATGCAGAACTGTTTCAGAGGAAGATTTCAAGAAATAAAAACAATCTCGCCAAAAACACAAGGGAAGAGAAAATATGAGGTGTGCATGGAGCAAATGGAGATAACATTAGAGAAAGAATGCAACACAAACCAGCTAATGGGTTAGGAAACGTCAAAATTAGTCTTGCAGGTTCGCATGCTGAAGTGTCTCAGCCTGCAGCTCCTGAGCCATGATGTACAAACCACCACTGGCCAACACATCTTTGGTGGCTGCCCGCTGTCAGCTAGCTGAGCATTATCTTTCTTGTCCCCGAGGTTACATCAAACTGAAGATGCCGTTAATGGATGTCAGACTAAACCAAGCCAGTGCTATCATTGCTAAGAGGCATTTACAGAATTCCACACGAGAAATTAATCAGATCAAAGGGCAGAGAGTAAAAATTTATTTCACCCCTCTCTCCATATGGAGATGCAGAGTATTCCATGTTAAAAAATAAAAAGCTTCTTTTGTCTGTTCAAAAATTTGCACCAGAAAGTTTGAGAAATCAACTGTAGACCAAACCACGGCTGATACATCAGTCAATACAGCGTTTAAAAAGAGTTCAAAAGGGAAAAAAGCAATTTTGATTCCCAACTTAGAGAAATTCCTGGCAAAGGAAGAAACTATGCTCAACCCCCAAATAACCAAACACCCATCCACTGCATGTGGAAATTATTCTGCCATCATTTTACTACTCCAGCAGAGGTGGTGCATGGCCTTTCGAAGCTTTGGCTCTTTTTGAAGGCTGTTATTTTAAACATTTTAGTACTGGGAACTGCATGGAGCTGGCAATTATGGAATTAGAGTGCAGTGTGGAGAATGTCACTTTGAAATCATTTCGCTCAGTTCATTTCCTTTTCAAGCGCAATAGAAAGCAGATGGAGCAGGGAGGGCCAACATGCCACAGAACTCCCCAGGCCTTGGCCAGCACTCTCTTCCTCAGGTCTTACAGAGGGGTCACCAAATCCTCATGGAGTTATTATTCTTTAGGAGCACCACATGCTAGAACCCTGCCAGGATCCCGGTCTTTGGAGCAAGTCGGCTCAATCCTAGGTTTGTGTTCAGCATCAAATGTTAGACCTAAATTGCTAACAAGGTCAACAGGGACGCAAAGCTCACACCAGAAGAGCAGTGCAGGGGAGCCAGAGAGGCCAGTGGAGCACAGCAGGAAGATGAAGTGCTTTGGAAAAGGGAGGCCATGATAGAGAGAAAGAGGCCTCCAAAGAGTTGTCCAATATGAAGGAAAGGCTTTACCAAAAGAAAGTATTGCCATATGCAGCAAGAGTTGGACAAGAAATTTTAATCTTGACTTGCTGCGAAGATACACTGAGGTCACGAGAGCAAAAGTAAATGAAGTGCAAGGTGCTAGGGGAGTGAAACTTTGAAGCCTCAGTGCATAGTTGATGCTGCATCACTGGAGGTGGCGGGGAGGAGTTACAAGAATTTCTCTCAGGGACCATCTAGTTAAGTGTGATCTTTCCTCAGAGCGAGGGATGACTTCCAGGGATACTGTCCTGCACAACATCTCTTGGATAACTTAATTAAGTCTGTTATGGCTTATTCTTTGTGTTTCTTATAGAGAGAAGGAGGGATTTCCCAGAGGAGAACAATGTACAATACAAGAAACAGATTCAAGTGCTGGAGTTGGAGTAGAATCTAACAGAGACTTAGGAAGTCCAAATCCATTCCCTGTTAGTGTAAAAGGACAGATATTCCTCCCTCAGTGTCAGTAATTCAGAGAGCCCATGTCTCACTGGCCGGGGTTACTTCCACCAAGCAGCAACCAGAGTGAGCCCCAGCCTCTGAACCACCCCATGCACAGCTCCAGTTTGACCCCACAGCACACTCATCCCTTGTGTGTTCCACAGCACAGAAAGCACATTAAAGGTGGGCTGTGCTCCAAGCTTTCTGGTATCCATTGTCCAATGTGCAGGCACAATCACCGCTGCTCCCGCTTGTTTCACCTCTACTGAACAGGTTACTTGTGCTCATCCCTACGGCCCTTGCTACTATTTCCCACCTATCACAAGTTTTGCCTTCTTAAAAACAGGCCATTGTGTCAGGTGGACAGACTTGCTCAGGTGGACCTCCAAGGCATAGACAAGACTGATGCCATAGATAAGGGCAGCTGTCCCAGACTGGTGGCAGACATGGGACACAGTGTTATCCCCTCTCTTCTCTCACAGGAGGTGTCCATTCTCCCTGAAAGATTTTGTGCTGTGCATGTAGGATTACCCTTGATGGAGGCAACACTTCTGTATACACCAGACCAACTTCAGGGCTTCCTACAGTTCCCCTTCTACAAACCTGCAGTGAAAGAGAAAACTTCTGCAGCTGCCTTAGAGAGTTTTGCCACTCTGAGTTCTCACCAGTTGCTGACAACCAGTTCAAGGCTCAGAACTGAAGCCTGAGCTTCACACCCTATTACCAGTCATGGGTGTGATTGTGATAGAGGTCTATGAGATTAGCCAGCTGGTCTGCTCATACAGGTTCTTACCCTATGTGCACTCTCCAGATACCCAAACAAACTAATGGAACTCCTTAGTATCCTCCAGAAATACCTCAGCAAAGAGATTTCCACTCTTCCCCTTTCTAAGCCCTAAACAGAAGGCTCAGAGATAACTGGCAACTACACCAGACACCTGCAAAAGAGCAGCTATTTGAAATACTGCTCCATGCCATGGGAGCTAAGGTTTTCATCCTACCTCAGGTATTGGCAGCAGAACACTTTCCAGCACCTGGGCAAACTCTACTGACAATCTCCTACAGAGATTCAGGCACTGTATCAATACAAGTATGGGTCTGGCTGCTTGCGAGCTCCCAGCAGAGCATGTGATCAGCTACTTGACCTCAGCATGACAAATCTGGGGCGACAGGCTGGACAGGTCATTGCAGCCTCTTGCATAACCCATTCCAGGCCACCAGTAGGCCACCCATAAGCCAGGTCACCAAGAAATCATTCTGGCAGTGCCCATCTTTCGCTCCTCTCCCCACATGCCCTTCCGAGGCAGTGTCCCTTTCCAGCTCCACTGCCAGTCACACAGCATGTACAGAGGTTTCTTTCCACTTCTGTTCCAGCCACCAGGAGCTTCAGTGTCTGTCCAGACCAGGGAGGTAGGCCTAAAGTGACAGTGACCAAATATACTTGTATGTCTCCAGATTCCCAAGCCAAAACCATGGCTATTGCTCCCTCATTTCTTTTCTACCTACTGTCTCCTTCTTTGAAGTGTGTCTCCGTGTTCTCCCTCTCTCTTTTTAACTGTCACTTTAAAGAGATCTGATGACCCACCAGCCTGCAGAGAGGTCCAGCTCACAGACAACAGGCCCTGGATGTCTCTCCAGCTTGATGCTGTTGTACACCAGCTACAGCAACAAAATCATAGAATCGTAGAACCACTTAGGTTGGAAAAGATCCTTTAGATCATCAAGTTCCACCATTAATGCAGCACTGCCAAGTCCACCATTAAATCATGTCCCTGAGTGTTAAAATTATTTGTCTTCTAAATACCTCAAGGTGTGGTGACTCAACCACACCCCTGGGCACACCCCTCCCCTATATCTGACAAGCTTTTTGTTGAACAAATGCTTCCTAATATCCAATCTAAACCTCCCCTGGAGTAACTTGAGGCCATTTCCTCTCATCCTATTGCTTACTTAAAAAGAAGAGACTGACCCCCATCTCACCACAATCTCCTTTCAGGCAGATAGTTGTAAAGAGCAATAAGGTCTCCCCAAGCCTCCTTTTTTCCAGGCTAAACACGCCCAGCTCTCTCAGCTGCTCCTCATCAGACTTGTGTTCCAGACCCTTCACCAGCTCCATTGCCCTTCTCTGGACACACTCCAGATCCTCAATGTCCTTCTTGAAGTGAGGGGCCCAAAACTGGACACAGGCCTTACCAGTGCCAAGTACAGGGGAACAATCACTGTCCTGGTCCTGCTGGCCACACTATCGCTGATATAAGCCAGGATGCCATTGGCCTACTTGGCCACCTGGGCACAAGCTGGCTCATGTTCAGCTGTTGTCAACCAGCACCATCAGGTCCTTTTTCACTGGGAAGCTTGCTGCCTGGAGTAGAGGAGACACTGGTAACAACATGGCAGTGTCACCATGGTGTCTGTGAGAGCTGTCAGCTTTTCTTCTAGAAACACACTTCCAGGACTGCATCTTCTTTCTCACCTGGCATTTAAAGGTCTCCACCTGAATGTCTCCTTGCATCAGGCCAGCATCTTTACTGGCCTCAGGTAAAGGTCCTTACTTTTGGGCACACACCTGTTTACTTTAGGTCTGTCATTGGTGAAGGTTTCAGCGTGGCCAGGGCAGCAACCGTTCTGCGGAGGGAAGGTGCCACCTCATTGCCCTGGGACCACAGCAGTGCTAACCACAGCCCCAAGACCCCAGAGGTGCTCCATGCAGTGCCAGAGCACACAACTCTGCAGAAACCCTGACCATGAAGTAAGAAGGCTGCCAGGGTGTGACTGGATGGGAATGGCTGGCAGAGGGAGAGGGGAAGGTGTCTCTCAGTGAGCTGGGACTGCAAGGGTGTGAGTTGAGAGACCAGACTGCTGGACAGGGAGTAGATGCATTGGGCTAAAATCGTCTCAATCAAGTTAACTTCCTCTCTGCCTGTGATGGTAGCTTATTCCCACCTCTCCTGCCTCTCCAAGGGCTGGAGCACATGGGAGAACATGTACTCTCCTGCAGATCACTTTGAGCAGCCACTGGGAATATTCTGTGTTGAGTATAAGAAGCCAAAGTAGGCATTTCCTTCCTAGCTGTGCTTCTGAAGAGGTTTCAAGACACAATACTCCTTTTGCATTTTGTTTTAAGGCAATCGTTTCATTCAACAGGCAGTCCAAAAGCAATTTGGCTAAAGGACATACGGCATGAGCTGTCAGCGTAGTTTCATCCTCCCTCCAGTGCCTCATCAAAATTAACATGACCTTCTTGATGAGGAGGAATGGCTAAATCTTTAAAAAGAGGCAGGAAGGTGTTTGAACTCTAAGGGAAATATTAAAAATCTTTATTCAAACACATTAATATGTATTAAGAGGCACAGACAATAATTACATGGTGTTTACACTGCGTTATTTAAACACGAACAGAGTGTTTGGCAAATTAACATATAGAACAATACTGCTGTAGTAGCTTAAATGATAATAAGACCTAATAGGATTTCCCTATCCCTAATTCTGCTGAATCCAAGTGAGGCTGATTTAAAAGTAGTAAATGTGCAGGAGGTGGCTTCTGAGACAACAAAAAGCATTTCTATGCTCTGAAAAACAAGCTTTGAGGATGTGACAACACATGAAAAATTCCTTCAGCTGTGCCTCTGCTCAGCACGGTTTGGGTGAGCTGAGGCTGCTCTAGCAGCAGGTTTGTCATATCTTTCTTCATTTCCATATGCATTCTGCTCCTGTGGCTTTCTTGGCAGCTTCCTCTCAGCTGGTACTGCACCCCACTGCATCAGCACACACAGAACGAGTTCCTGGACTGATGAACTTGCAGAGAACAGGCAATGCTGTCAGGAGGCACCAGGAGAAGTGTCCCTGCCCCGGGCAGCTCACGGGCTTGATCTCAGCAGGCTGCAGTGTTTGAGGCAGGCATGCAGGGAGGACAGAGAGGAATGGGCAAGTGAAAAGTAAGGAAGAAGTAAGGAAATAGCTCAGCCAGCAGAGACACAGCTCAGCTAAGTCTCCTGAAAATTCCTCAGAAAATTAGAAAACCAGCAAGATAAGCACATTTGCTCGCATGTGTGAAGGGCATGCACACACAGATGTACCTGTGGGGAGGGCTCAAATGTGTGAACACTTGTGTGAATAGCAATAACCTCCAGGTTCCATTTTACAGCCATCAAAAGTAAAAGAGGTGATGGAATACATGGGTCTGTGCGTGGGACCAGCATAACAGAATGAACCTGCACAGGCAACAGCAACTTTTTATGTTTAAAGAAGATGGAGAGGGATGCAAGTTTAGAAACACAACAGACAGCAGCACTAAACAGTTTCCAGTGAAATCCGCACTCATGTAAAATGCCAGCATCTTGGACTAAACACCTTTGTTAGAAGTGATTGAATCCCTACCAGCTGTGGCAAAATGCCTTCACTTGCAAGTGTTACTGGTGGATAAGCAAAATTATCTTGCTATTACTGCTATTTTTAGCAGCACCCATAACACTAGCTGCTTTCCGAACAGATTTCTCTCCAGTGAGCTTGCTGCAACTGTTGTGTGCATGTGGATGTTAAATTATTTTCTTCTGCAGTACAAGTTCCTCACCGTAACCTTCAAAGTTCAAAAAGCACCATGGTGGGTGAAACTGGAGTTAAACAACCCAAAGACTATAATTGCATGAGGGATATAAGAGCAATTCCCTCCCTGCAAGAACCATTTATCCTCTAGACAATAAGATTTTTAATGTTGAAAAGCATGTTTGATTTTAAATTCATACTTAAATTCATAAGAAAACACTGTGGTACTCTATGTTTGAACTAACAATTTTATTTTCTTTTATCACTGCTACAATTTTTGTGGACAATGTAATCATCAAATACTTCTGTGAATAAAAAGTAATAAGTGAAAGCTTAGAGATTTAGAGAATAATATTTCAGGAATTTTGCCTCAAATAACCGGGTCTTTTTTTTTTTTTCTGTGCACTTGTATGCATGAGAAAAAACAGTGGTGTTCTGTCAAATAAAAAGAAACATCTTTCTCATTAGGACTGTGTTTATCACGCTTTCAAATGTTCTACAAACCAATGCCCCTATTTGTCACTGTAATTCAATATAATAAAAGCTGTCAAAACTGCTCACTTTTCTCACTAGAGACAAATTTGCTGAAGTTTTGCAGCATGAGCCAAATAACACAGCACCAGATCCTCCAGCTTTTATTTCACTTTGCTCTAGGCACTATTCATACTGGTTTCTGTGTAATTTTTGCTCAAGTAAGAGCTGAAAGTTTCAGGTTTTGAACATGAGACTTTTTCAGAAATAAACAGCACAGAAATCCCATTTGCAAAGAACATTGGGTGACTGGAATGGTACTGCTTGTGAGCTTTATCTCTGAAATGTCAAGCTTATTTCCTTCAGATTATTGCAAAATACAGGCTAACTACATCCTTGATGAAATTCTCTCAAGGTCCATGAGGTCACTCTCAGGATTAAACACTGCCTGACCTTTTTTAACAGAGTTCAGAAGCACTGTATTTTGATGCCTACTACCCTTTCAGAGATGTTAGTCTGTTCCACTAAAAACAAAGATTATAGATCTCTTCCCTCATGGGAAGAGGTTTGATGAAGCAACTCTCAGTGATTACCTTGTCCAGAGACTCCAGGACCAGTGTCCTTCTGGCAATAGACAAAACAGACAAAGTTATCACTCAAGGACAGTCTTGAGTAATGGCTACATTTTCCATGGTTTAAAAAAACATGTTTTGATGCATTAAATAAAGAAAACACAGTAAGAGCTATATGTTGGGAGTAGGAAGCGTGGCAGGTCATGTGAAAAGCAGCTGGGACAGTGGTTAGGGCAGAAGATGAGAGTCAGGTGCTCTTTTTAGTCTTCACCACACTACTGACTTGTCCTGAGATTTGGAGAAGACTTTTATGGTAAAATCTATAAATTAGAGTCCTTCATCTCACTCTTTTGAACTGCCTTTCTGCATCTGTGCAGACCGCAGCAGTTTAGCATGTCAAAACACTTTTACAGGCTCAGATAAAAGCTGCGAAACATTAGCAGCTGTAGTGGCCAGCCAATGCATTTTTATCTCTTTTTGAACATGTGCCCAAAGACCATTTGATGGAGATGTGTTCTACACATGTAAAGAAATAGATTTCTACGTAGGCACGGGGGGCCTAGTAAGACCAGAAAACATGAAAAACAAGGTGAAATCTACTGATGACTACAGCTCCTCCGACTGAATCCTTTATTGTAGCTGCGTGGACAGACCCCTCCCTGAGTTTTTACTCCAGCCATTATTCCTAACTTGGCATCCAGAAGTAAGCCCTGGCTTCCAACCTGAAAAAAAAAAGCAGATAGTTGGGCTAACACACACCAGCCTCCGTTAAGCATTCAGGGTATTGTGCATGTGGTAAAGGATTGGATAAAACGGTGGCAAAAGTCTGCTATCTTCCAAGGCTCAGGAAAATAAACCACAAAGGCAATTCAACAAAGTCCTCTTTGTTCCTGAATAGAACCAACAAAATGAAAGGAATCTGGTGAAAGAGAGAAGGCAAGAAAGAGGTCTGCTGCAGGGAGCAAGTACAGACAGAATCGCTCTTTGCCGGTTCCTCTGACAGAGCAAGTGCATGATTATCACATGAGCCTCACAAAGGCTGGAATTAAAGGGGCTGACTCGGCTGTCACATCGCTTAAGCTGCACTGAGGTCAAAGGAGTTCGGACTAACCGAGGTCAGCAACACACAGCCTGGGAAGTAGGGGTCTCTTTTTCTAAGCAACAATTGCTCAGGTTGATAAAAATAGATACCTAGAGCCCATGATGGCTTATAAAGCCTTCCCTTTATACCAGATTCCCACAAAGTGCCACATTTAATCAATAGCACTCTGAAAAGAACAGAACCACAATGAAGGCAGTCAGGTGGTCACTAGAAACAACTGTAAAGGGCAAAACACACAAGAGAAGTCACCATCTGTGCTACCCCCTAAAAGACTAAGGAAAAAATAATAAGTCTGAAATACTGGCACACAAGTAAGATAGAATCTGAATGCAAACAGGTGTCAATGGCACGATTGTAGGGGAGTCTTCTATTTGCAGGTCTCCCCATGTCTTCTGTATATTATTTCATGAATCATGTCCCCAACAGAGACTTCTCTTTGCCGATTTCAAGTGATGCCAGGGCTACTGATAAATGTCTCTGTGCTAAAAATAGTACCTATTCTCTCCCATGCCCTCTGTCCCCTTTCAGCCTCCACTTCATATGAATCAGCTCCAAGAGAGGGGCACTGACCTCGTCTCACCAGGAATATCAAACATCTCCACAGCTTTGATGAGCCTTTTGATGAGAGTGGAAAAAGGAGAAATGTACACATCAGCTGTGTAATCATGGGCTGGATGGGTCTGGATGCATCCTAAGGTTTGTGTTTAAAAGCAAAACCGATACACATCTCCTTTGGTATGCAAGCACAGAAAAGCACCTTTTGTTTTTGTGTGGTTTTGTGGGGTTTTTTTCTGGAGGCTTCAGTAGTATTTGGATGAGGTCCACAGAAGAATCTACTAATTTTTTCATAGTCATAGAACTATATCATCTTTGCCATTATCATCACTTTCCAGATAAAACCAAGATCAGGATACTAGTGGGTTTGTTGCTCCACAACATGGATTAAATAATTGTCTCTGCCCAACAAACTCATACTGTCCTTTGAATCCTGATTTGTGAATCGGGATTTTCCATTTTGACATTATTTCTAGCAACGTACCAAATTTTTAATATACTTTCTACAGATAAAGTCTGTGTCCCCCTCATTCCTTGAGTCACTGGGGCATCCTGGTAAAAAACTAGATCTACTGTGACACTGATAGAGTGAACAGAGCCAGGTTTTCAGCCATCGCTCTGCCACACCTCTTTGTGGACAGGAAACTTGCTAAAAAAATCCTAAGACCAAGACAAAGAGGGCAACCTGCATGACCCAGGGGGACCTTCATAGATGTGCTCAAGCTGATAGTGCAGATGAACCTGAGAAAACAAGTCCTTGGGTAAGCTCAGTTATCCTTTACAACCTGACTGTTAATGACCATGTGTTTACCTGTCCTTGAGGAAAGAGCCTCTGTTGTGGCTTATCAAACACGGAGGGATTCCCAGTGTCCTTAGGAAGGTCTGGGACAAAAGTTAAACTGATAACTCCAAATGCACTATCTGTGCTTCATCATTTGACAGACTTTAAACTGGAAGTGCTGTTTCATGTCCAGTGCTGTAACAGCAGAAAACTGCAGGTATTTTCCATTTTTGTTCTTTTAATCCAATTCTACTGCATATTTTCTGCTCTGTTGCAAAGCTTTAGGCAGTGCTGGTACTGTGCCCCCTAGGTCAGAATCACCTTGCAGAAGGAGATGCCAATGCCTGTTGTTAAGGGATTTGTGTGTGCGTTGAGGCCAGGTGAAGGACAGCTGTCTCCACTGATGCTACCTTACAGGATCCTGGAGGAAGCAACAGACAGTGATTTCACAGAGTGAAAGCCAGCACATGCAATGCTTGTGAAGGGAGTGGGTAAATCCTCAGACAATGGAATTTGGGATTTCTGATACAGATGGAATCTAGATTGGCAAGAAGATGAGAAGCAGGCACTCCAATCATGTACAGCCTGGGCAAGGTGAGGGGCTTGTGCTTAGGGACTTAGAAGTGTTCACTCCTGACCTGCTGGACACTGAGAAGGCTGCAATCCACCAAACAGTAGCACTCTCTGTTGAGCATTCTCCATTGAAAATGTTCTGGTTTTCTCTGTAAGGAAGTTTATTCTTGTATCTCCAAAGTGATGGGAAGTAATGCCAATTTCTCTTTCTGTGTTGTCACCAGCTCCTCAACTCAGCATGTCTTGCTGGTAACTTATCCTTCCATTGCAATAAAGCAGCCTTGGTCTTTCACACCATGTTAAAGAAAATAACTAACAGAGTACTTAAACCAGGCTTGGCTTGACTGCATATTTCAATTTAGTTCAGCAGTAAAAGGAAACCCTATTAGTACTACTTCCCCACAGCTAGCCTTGCTCAATGCCTAGTGTTAAGATAAATTATGTTCTTCAGTGTGTAAGATGAAATAAGAGTTGCTATCACAGCAGGATGAGTTTCTCAAACATTACTTACATTAGGCAGCAATTTTTTGTTCCCACAGAAGGAAAAATTTTGAAAATAGATAACCAAGCTTATCTTGGAGATCTATCACTTGGTGCCATAATCCACGATCTATGTAGACTCACTTTGTGCAAAGTATATAATTTTCTCTACCAGCCTTTAACAGGGACTTTGACAGAACTATTATTTTCTTCTGAATGATATATAAACAAATTCAGTTCTACAACTTCATCTCCAGTCATCTCTGTTCATTGTTCTTTTATTGCAAATATTCCTTGGCATGTTTTTAGAACTACTGAAGTATTTAATAGCTGTTTAAAAGTAGTAGCTATTACTATTTAGACTAGACGTAAATAGAGGACAACTAAACAGGTCATTACCTTTGCAAGCAAAGTGTGTATGGAGAAGGATTTAAGAGAAATTAAATTATAAATCCAGTTACTCCATTATTCTCTGTGTTTTAAGTGAGCAGAATGGGTTTGCAATGTTAAGTACAGGGGAAGACTATTCTGAGTCTAATACAAATATGAAGGTACTGTTAGAGAGAATTTGCCAGTTGCTTAGCCCTTGGAGAGCCACTTCTGGGACTGCTTAGGTAGGGATTCTTGGCTCTACATCTCAAATGTGATCAACATTTTGCTTGTAATTCTTGGTCACTAAAGGGTATGCCAGTTGTGAACAAGAATGTATTTTCCATTCAGATGGAGAAAGTAGGGGGAAAGGTATAAGGCAGAGTGTCTCATTTCTCTTGAGATCTATCCAAGATCTTAAAAAATCAATGGAAATCTTTCTGTTGAGTTCACCATGCTCTGGATCATATCCTTACAAAGCTCATTTTATTGTCAAGTCCATTCCTTCTTCCCCATTCTCTTGCTCAATTTGCTCTCTGCTGTTAGGATCTTTTTTGCAAATGTTAATAAATCTGTATAATCTTTGGCCTTTAGCTGAGTCTCGATTCCATGGCACACTGTTCCACTGTATGCGTGACTGCATGGTTGAGGGTTTCTCTGGAAATTGCTCATAAAAATTAATTGTCTGGTAATACCACAATTGTCAATATATGTAGGTTGCAGCATTCCCCCTGTGGGCTGTTGTAGCAGATCATAAAACTTCATTTCCAGGAAAGTTTCAAAACTTTTATTTTCTAGGGAACATTAATTATCAGAGTCCAGATGACCTGTCCCATTTCTCCATTCACTTCATCCCTTTTTTCTCTCATCAGACATGGTAATTTGAAGGCAACTGGCAACAGATCACATGTGAGGCTCCTGGTTTTATGCCCTGATTTCATATCAATGTCAGCTGAAGTGTTTAAAGGCAGCCAGACTCATAAGCCTAATCCCCAAATGAATGTTTGTATGTGACCATTTCCCCATTGTTAAACTTTTGTACCAACAGCTGATTTACAAGTCTGACACTTACGCAGACATATGCTTTGGTAATCTGCAGGCTTCCTGAGACTCATGCCCTCCAGCACTGCTTGTTGACCACTCCTTCAGACTCAGGGCACTGATGGATCTTCCCAATGGACAAACCACTCTGGACCTACATGGTCATGAAAACTCTAGTCATGCCCCTATTGGAGTTCACAGCAATGCATTCTTTCAATAAGAAATTAAAGTCTCTTGAGACCAAAACTTTTGCAGGTAGTTACCAATTCTTATGAAGTTCTTACCTGGGGAAGATTCTCATGCCTAGGATGAAAAGAGCAAGAAAACTGCCACCCCTCCTAGATAATCATCTTATGATCAAGACAATGACTGGTGGCACAGGAGTCTAGATTTCACATTTCTGTTCCACAAGATGTCAGAATCCTGTATTCCAGGCAAGCTTTCTGGCCACCAAAATATCAAGATATTATTGTATTCTGTATCTCCTGTTGGACCTGTTTCACTTTGTATAAATAAATAGCCATTAATTGAACAAGGGCTGGAACTCAGATTGTACATTGAACTATTGCATTGGTCTTTCCCTAGGTCAGTGAATAGGTAACTGTTTATATGAAGCCAGCAAGTTGCAGAGCAACAGAGGTAGCTGAGGGGGTCCCAAAAACACAAGGGAAAAAAAGGAAAACCACTTGGTAAAGTCATTTAGTAGAGTATGAAACACCTGTTTTTCAGTCCTTGACCTGAATGAGGAAGAACAGGACTACTAGCTTTTCTAGGAGAGGCTTTGTCAAATCATCTCAAAGGTCATAATTCCACCAAATTTTGAAAAGAAATAATATTTAAAAGTCATACTCTTTTTTCTTTCTGAATGAAAAAAAAAAATCTTTAGCTAAATGATCCTCTAACAAACCCCTTGCATTAGAATGAGGGTGCTAAGTATGTTTAGCATCACAATATCTTGATTCTTAAAGTTTCTGGAACATTTGCCCAAGATACAAAAAATGACCTCATTGTCTCAGTTCCAAGTGCAGTGATTTCTTCACCTAAAACTCTTCCCAGTTTTGCTGGCATTTTTCAAATGAAGGTATAAGTCTATTATTTACACACTATTTTCACATGGCAAATATGACTTTTAGTCGTAGAGAAAGATAACTGAAAGCAGTAGGGAAAATTCAGTGATTAGTGTAACGTTGCCACAAAAGATCATAAAAAAGGTAAGACAAGGACTGGAGAGGTTGAGTCCTAATCCTCTTACCTCACTGCTAGATAATATACTGCAATAACTTTAATATTTACCTTTGATGGTCAAAAATATTTATTTTCAAGCATCTCTTTGATAAGGAACTTGGATTAAGTTCTTTGATTAGGAGCTAAAATCCATGTTTTAGTCAGATCCACCTCTCTATAAGCATATCAACAAATCGGTATTTCTGTAGACGTACGAGTCTGCTTTTTCTTTAATGTCAGATAATCATTCTCATAAGCACTTGCATAAATTCAGTTAAGAGTTAACCAACTAAAATATACAAATATGCGGGAGGTTTTATAAAAAACTACAACTTCAAAAGGAGTTGGTTTAGGGGTCATGACCCCATTTTTTGCAATAACTTATGCATCATGAACTTACGTAATTGGCAGCAGATAACATATCACACTTTCAGTTTTATGTCCTTGGTTTGACAACAGTGTCAATTGAAGTATTTGTTAACTGCAGAACAAATGGAGCCTCATAGATGAAAATGTTTTCATTCCAAAACTGATGTTTGTAACAAAACATTCCCCCTTTATTTTCTTTTTTAATATTACCAAATTCAGTATCAGAAATGGATAGGGGTAGACACATAATTTTGGACATCAAGAAAATATTTGTGAATATTATTTATCCTATCAAAATGGAAATACCTGAGAAAGACAAGTGTATCTTTTTCTAAAGAAAATATCATCAGAAAGCACAAAAGACCACATATGAAATGGCCTTGGATCTCTAAATCTTTTTTATCTTTAGAGCAGGAATCAGCTTTAAGATAAATTATTGGGAAATGAGTGACCTGGATTTTAAAACATTTTAGCAGGGTAGGTTTAAGTCTACTTTTTCCTTTTTCCAGAGACTGCGTTAAACAGCAGCCAAGAGGCAAGTCTAGACTGCTTCTCTATGTCAAAACTGGACACCTGTACCATCTACTTAAAATGCCCATCCTTTTGGGACATTGGAATCTTCATAAGCCACAGCAGAAAACACATAAAGCAAAAAATTATTATACAGAAGGGAGGCATTTAAAAGAAACCTTAGTGACTTAAGGTCTTAATATCTATTTAAATTCAATGGCAGAAAAGCCAAAATTTATTGAGTCTCTTTTTGAGTCATCTGAGGCTTAGGACTAGGATTTTTTTGGGGTTTGGCTCTGAAATGTGTATTTTATGGGGTGCAGTTCTCTTTCAAGACACTTCTTTCTCAACACTGAGCATATTGATACACAGAATACTGAACATAACTCACAACACTGTACAATATAGAGGAAGAGAATGGTGGCAATTTTATTAATTTGAAGTTTTCCACTTGACCAAATTACAAATGAATGCTGGGAAACAATTATATGCCATCAGTTTAGTAAAGCATTTGTGATTATTTCGCATCTGAATCTGAATTTAAACTGACCTGAAGAGAACACGATATGTGTTATGAAACTGGCTCGCAGTATATTATCAGCTATGATGTACATTATTTGGTAGGCATTATTTTTGAGTCAATTTTATTAAAAACGTTTGGTATCTGGGAGAGTAAATTGCCTGCAATGAGACTCCATGATGTAGCTTAACTAGCACAAGTTATAAATACCAGACAAGGAAAAGAAAAAATTATGATGAATAGCAGGAGGAAGGACAGAAAATTAAAAAACGGGAAAAAATGAAACTGAAATGCATAAGAAAAAGGGACACCCATCGTAGAAACATATAATGGTTTAAGTTGGAAAAGGCCTTTAAACTCATTGGGTCCACCACTAAACCGTGTCCCCAAGTGCCAAATCTACATGTCTTTTAAATACTCCTAGGGATGGTGATTTCACCACTTTCCTGGACAGTCTCTTCCAATGCTTGACAACCCTTTTCACAAAGAAATATTTCCTAATACCCAATCTAAACTTTCCCTGACACAAATTGAGACCATTTCCTTTTGTCCTTGTTACTTGGGAGAAGAGCCCAACTCCCACCTCACTACAACCTTATTTTTGGTAGTTGTAGAGAGCAATAAGGTCCCCCCGCAAGCCTCCTTTTCTCCAGGAGAAATTTGGCTTGAAAGGATGCCATAAACTGACCAAATCCGTTTCTCTCTCTCTGTGTAGGAACAACTGTATCTTTCTTCTTAGTAAATTATTTTTCATTTATCCTTTTCTTAGAAACATTTCAGCATGGATTTTATTCAACTTCCATAGTGCTTCATTGCCCTTACCATTAAAAACATTTTCCTGATGTCTGAATCAAATCTCTTTTGTTGATATATAAAGTTGCATTCAGCTCTGGACAACACACTCTGAAAAATATCTGGGTTGTATCTGCACTGGCATTTTAGTTCATCCTTACATATTACGCTCTGATTCACATAACAAAACAAACTCATACTCACAGACTTTCAGACAAAACTAAATAAGAAAATGCATTCCAGAAGTGCATACAATGATCTCCAACCAGTACATACATGCAGTTTGAGGGACCAGCCCAGAACTATTCCAAAACCTT
Source organism: Pachycephala philippinensis (assembly GCA_013397055.1). Classification (NCBI taxonomy): domain Eukaryota; kingdom Metazoa; phylum Chordata; class Aves; order Passeriformes; genus Pachycephala; species Pachycephala philippinensis. The sequence goes on along the minus strand of VWZT01014475.1, from coordinate 222,373 downwards.
AAAGCATGCATGACTGTGGATGTTAAGCCCTCAGCACTAACCATTTTACTCTATAGGTCTTGTGTTGTTTTCACCCCACACTCTTACAAGGCCACTCTGCTTACTGAAGTAGATACAGCTGCTGGCAAACACTCACTGAAGAGCAACAAAAGCTGTGATGGGATGGAGAAAGCTATTAATTAGGAAACAGGAGGCTAGATACAAAAAGGCAGCAAAAGGCGTTTTATAGCCATCGTTTGCCCTGTCCCCTGTCACATAGAATAATTATGGTCATGCAGCTGTGCAGCCCTTTCCCTTGGGTGGTCAACACTCTGGGTTTGAGGACACAAAGGTAGATTGTAAGACCCAACAACTATATTGCCTTTAATAATGTCAGATTTTAATTTGGTATCTCAGAACATAACCAAGGATAAGATGTAACTAAGATAAGAAAAAAAATAAATACTTAATTTCAGAAAACAATGAACTGGCATGATGTCTTTTAAACAATGGAACTGTCTCCCAGACTCTTCCCAGTAATGGAGCCTATTTGTTTGGTGCTTTTATAGCCAGATTGGCAAATGCTAGAAAACAGCCTGCAGGATATAATCTTGCTTTGGCGAGAGATTGGGCTGGATGATCATTTCCATCTAAGTTTCCTCCCAGTTCAGGCTCAAGTTTTGGAAGCAGGATCTCTTTCTTACTTAGTATTTGCCATTTGAAACCGTATTTCAGCTGGAGCTCCTAGGTATGACGCTTAGCCTCAATATATTCTGGTTAGAGCTCTTGGGCTTTGATACAAACCCCCTTGGAGATGACTGGACTCCTTTGAGGACCTTCAGAACAAGCCTTTGATACTCACAGAAATGGATGCATATCTGTGAATGTGTGAGAAGTCAGTCACTCTTCTCTTTAGGCTGGCAAGAAGCAACCCAGCATTAGCAGAAACAGTGTGCAGCACTGTCAACAGGTGACTTTGCCTGAGCTACCATTTCCTGCTAAATAGTGGAACACTGACACAGTGACACAGCTTCTGGATTCAAGCTGACTTGTACCTTGTCAGTCTGCTACGTCCTTGGAGGAAGCTTTCACCTGCTCTCACAGAAATGTCTTCNAAAAAAAAAAAAATCTCAAAACAACTTCTCCCTTTTGACTCATCCCATGTGCCTCATCTCTTTAATGCCTGTCATCCAATTGTCAGTACTCTGAGGCATGAATCAGTATTATTTAATGTCTAATAAGAATCAAGCAATCAAGCATCTTGACCCAAGAAAAGCAACAGAAACCAAGGGAAGTGCACTGCACTCACAGACGGCAGTTGAGAGTTTTACTGGTTCTTTGGGGCCAGCTTGTCCTGTCCAAATTGCTGTAGTGTTGAACCTTCTTCTCTAAAAATTTATTTCTTAAAAATATCCCAGTTTAGCCAGCTATAAACGGGTCATCTAAGCCTTACAAGTAATTTTGAAAAATTACAGCCACATTCTTGAATGGAGAGGCCACATTTTTATTTCAGCAATATGGATATAAATTATAACTCCTCCTTCTCTCTTTCTCAAAATAAAGAACAATGCTATTTACTGGGCTGTGTATTGTAACCCTTCAACACAAATACATGCACACTAAGACCAAGACCACCAATACCAAATGCAGAATTACTTATTGCCATGTGAAAGATAAGTACACACAACAGAGCAAACAGAAAAAAAATTGAAAACAAGTTTTAAAATTAAGATTACAGAGCAGAAACAACAGGAGAACTTAAACACATTGCTGCCCCAAGAGGATGTGAATTTCAATGGAAAATAACTACCAAATGTTTCCAAAGCCAACCACAAAAAATTAAATAAGATTCAACTTAGATGCAGTTTATTCTGAAGATTTTGTTATTATAGAGTCACACATGCATGTAGTATTCATGGTTGTTTCTCAAAAATTAAACTCTCCTGGGCTCAAATTTGTGTAACACCAAAAAAGGGTTTTAAAAAGAGAAATCCCTCTATTCTGTGAAACAGTTTCTGGGAACTTTCCTGGAAATCCCAGCAAGACCAGCCAAAGAAAATTATCTATGGGGAATTGTGATTGTTGCAGCAAATGTGAGCTTATACTCTGATTCATTTAATTAAGTTCTTTGAGTGAATAATGGGATACAAAACAAGGGGCATACTGAAGAAGAGTAATCGAGCTATAACAAGATCTCTCCAGTTATTAACTGTAAATTACACAAATGTAAATCCAGATCAGCAAAAAAGCCCTACCTCACTTACATGTTATGATTGTTCAATAGAAGCTTTAAAGCAGCATTTGTCAATGGTGTTAATTTTAAATTATATGGCTAGTGACAACACTGTATACCACCCAAGATTTCAGCATGCTGGGAAAATCACATTTCTCTTTTGAAGTTATGTTTCAAAAAAACCAATCATTTTTGAAGGATATTAATGAGTACAGAGTGAGAGAAAAAAACACACACAATGAATAAGTTAAAATATAAAAATAGATGTATAAGAGACATATGAAACCTCCATATTCCAAAGCCTGAGTGACTTTTCATTTCTATTTCAATTTAAATGAATAGTAATATGTGATAATTGTGGTAGGAAAATAGAAACTGACCTCTCATAAGCAATACTGCTGCTTCCAAACAACAATGGCACTGCTAACACACTCATTTGTATTGCAGTGTAGTAGTAATAGTCAGAAATTGTTATGAACCTGTGGTTGTTAAGTGAAGTGCATTGATAGGTCTGTGAATTCCTCTTGGACAAGCACATAAGACACTCAGCAACTATGGATCTGTGGCTATTATTAGCATTGTCTTTGAGTAGGTCAGCAGCTACATCTGGTTGAAGACTGGTCTCCAGTGGTCCACAAGTAGATGTACATCTGCCCATGCTTATTGTGGTACAGCTTGGAGAAGAGCCACTTTGGAGAAATGACATTAAATCCTGGGAAGAAAGTGTAACAGGAAGAAGTGCAGTGCTTAGAGATGGATACTGAGATGCTGCTAATTTAGAACTGATGTTGATAACCTTTTAATGAAGCATAACAGAGATGAAAAGAGACACAATGCTTTATATTCATCTCTGAAGTTTCTTATGTACCATTCAAAACACCACCATAACTAAGGCATGCCAGCTGGGACCAGGACTTACAACAGTTTTTTTTTAAGTATGTTATGTCTCAGTATGGCCTTGAAAATTTGCCTTAGTCGCATCTTGTGTTTCAGAATACTCGCAGGTCCCTGTGACATTTTTATGTTCAAGCTGGGAAAGATCAAACAGGCCAGCTGAAAAAACTTAATGCACTACATTTTTCCTACTAAAGAAATAAAAAACAAAACCAAAAGCAAACAAAAACTTCAACAAACAAAAGCAAAATCTACAAGATATATTTTAAACAGAAGAGTTGTATTTTGGGTATTTATACCACTATCCAGTTACAAATACAGCAAATTCTAGGGCAGTTTTACATAGCTCAATTACAGCAGAAGAGGAAGTAAAAATTTGCACCCCACACTTCAAATGTACATGGGGAGAGGAATTCTGCATTTGAACAGCTATCTTATGTAGAAAGGAATGACTTCATCCCCAACACACAAGATATCTGATCTGTCAGAAAGCTGCTAACAACCTCTTTAGTGCTGTCATCCTCATGTACCTCAGGACACAAACACCTGGGCTGAACTCCAAAATTACACTGTTCAGCTGCTGAATGGCAAAAATCCATCTAGAATTTAAAAATGGTACATCAAATTAACATGCAGTAAATAATGAATTTTGCAGTCCTTACTTAGTAAAACAATATCCTCACATCACCTTTCCCAGAAAGTGAAGGCTGAGACATAATATACAGTGCTAAATTAAACCTCACACAAACAGTACTGACATGTGCAGAGGTACACTGCTTCAAGTGCTTACTCACTGAATGCCATTCAAACAAATGGCAAGTTGTTGGGGATCGGGGCAAGCATTACGTGAGGATTTTTCAGCTATTCAGAGCTGCGAATCAAAGGTGATGTATTGTTAAATTGAATATCTATACAAGAGGGATGTGGTTACAGAGTTTGATGGCAGTGAGCACTGTACTGAATTTAAATGTCACCTTATTTATCACCCTGTATTATTTTTAGAATGGTTAGTGCTGGCAAATATACTTACGCAACTTTTAATTCTATACTAAAAAGCTTTGTATAGGAGAAAAAAAGTTTATGCCAGAACCTTTCAGAAAAAAATATTTTCAGTTTCTACAGTACCCATAGCTGTGAAAATAAGCACCTCTTCAATTATAGTCTATAACTGTATTTGTCATAGCAGGTCATTTTGGGAAACTTCCATGCAGGTGTTTAACAGATTATGGCTTGATCTCCTAATGGAGAAAAAAAATGCACCAAACGCCAAATAAAGTAAATAATTTTTACACACAGAATGGAGGATAAATGTTTCAGAAAATCCTTCCCTGACTGATTAGAACCTAGAAATGAGAAAAATTCCAAACACCTTTGAAAGTGATTCATTAAATGCTGGAGGCTGCGTCACTGCCTCCTATTGCCACGTGCTCAAATTTCATCGTCTCCTGTCAGAGACCGACTGGCCAAAGTGATGGTGGCACCCACTAGCTAAGCAACTTCTGTCCTGATTATCCAGATGAGCTCCTGCTCTCAAAAAACAGAGCTGGTCAGTACAGGACCCCTTCGTGTTTTCTCAGCACACACACTTTCCCAGCTTGGTTCCCCCTAAAACGGGTTCATATTCATGGAGCCTGCTAGGACTAAATTTGGGTGGTTCTTAGCAAGAGACAGCTATTAGAACCAAAATATTCCTATTAAATCACCCAGATCTAGGATCCTCCCCTTCTTGCTTCTTAATTGTCACCATGACAATGTCAACACTTCAATCATCAGTGCTGAACATATGCGAGATGTGGCCCAGCTTGTCTCTTGGAGTCGTTACCTAGACTGCTTTCAGATGCACTGCTGCATTTGGTTTGTATTTCTTCAGTTTTCTTCACAGTCAGAAAGCTGGAGAAAGGGGATGGGAACCAGACAGCCCTCGTGGCATAGAGAAAATAGCAACGTAATGCCCAGTTATTAGGCTAACAGTACAAAACTGCTTTAAAGGCCAACTTCAACACCACTGTTGGAAGGGACTGAGGTCAGGACTGATTGTTGCAGTATCTCTTTGGCATCTGACTCAAGAAAGAGGTGTGTGCTTTGTCACAGTAGCTGGGGTCACTGTAAGTCGTATGAGGAGCAGCTGAGGGAGCTGGGTTGTTTAGCCTGGAGAAAGGGAGGCTCAGGGGAAACCTTATTGCTCTCTACAACTACCTGAAAGGTGATTGTAGCCAGGTGGGGATCAGCCTCTTCTCACAGCAACCAGTGACAAGAAGAGGAAATGGCCTCAAGCTGCACCAGGGGAGGTTCAGGTTGGACATCAGGAAGAATTTCTTCTCTGAAAGGGTTGTCAAGCATTGAATGAAAGGGTTGTCAAGTGTTGAAATGGACTTCCCAGAGAAGTGGTGAAGTCATCATCCATGGAGATGTTCAAGAAACAGTTGGATGTGGCACTTAGTGCTATGGTTTATTTGACAAGGTGGTGGTCAGTCAAAGGTTGGACTCCATGATCTTGCAGTTCTTTTCCAACCTAAATGATTCTGTATATAGGAAAAAGTTGCAGCTGAGTTAAACTAGGGAAAATATTCCTCATAATGGAAATTTAAACCTTTAATATTGCAGTACCTTTAATATTAAGTTACATCCTTAGTGTTAATTTGGTCTAAGAGTAAGTGTTTCATAAGCACGGTTTTATTTTTAAGCAAAGCCTTTGGAATTCTTTTAAAAGATGTTTACAGTAGTTAAAGAAAGATCACATTTTAAAGGTACATTTCTAATTACATTCTGGCAGAACCTTAGCTGGGAACACTACCAGCACTATTTTGATAGCAAAAGCTGTGACAGTTACATCAGCTGAGGTTATCTGCTCTCTGCTTATTATCATGATCAAATTAAAATACAAGAATATGGTCAGCAGACCATATATGACATAGAACACTGGGGTGCAAAAATTGGGAACAATATTAGGAAATCTGCAAGTGTACAGAACAAGACTGGAGTATTTCTCTGGAAGAACTAAACGACTTCAAAGACTGAAGCAGTGTGAACAGGATGAAATCCAGAACTGCCTAGCTCAAATTCATGAAGCTGGCAGCAAAAAATATCACAATAAACTGGGCACTTGCCAGCTGCACGTGGAGGAGAAAACTCTAGATGGTTCAATCAAAGTCAGGGTTAGTATAAGCCCCTAAAGAGAGGCAGCAATGGTAAACAAGTACAATTCAAAAACACATGGGCTATTTCCAGCAGTGAGGGATGTGCTGGTCATACGTCACTGGAATACTGTGTAAAATTTAGGTCACTCCTTTCAAGGACAGACACAGCTGTGCTCCATATGGGGGAGTTCCACAGCCACAGCCCTGTCACATAGCCCCCGAGCATGTGCCTGGGCTCCCATGTTTGTGCCTGGGAAATCCCATGCCATGTACCGCATGGGCAGGAAATCCAGCCTGTGGGAAACATGAACACAGATGGCCAGCGAGTGCACAATCCGCCCGAGCCTCTTCGGTCACACCAGGCTCACCAAGATGGGTTGACTCTATGGTGTGTTGGTTGACACAACAAGGGAGGCTTCAGAACAAAATGTACCCAAAGTTTTCATTTGTCCTTTGGGTTCCCGGTAGGTCCAAGCCATATCGCACAGCAGCACTCAAATAACACAGCACATGCAGGGTACACCCAGCATGTCCCTGAAATGCCATGGCCCTTGCCCAGGTGTTCAGCTGTCAAGCTGCATCTGTGTTTGTCTGTGACTTCCAGATGTCAACCTGACTGATGAGAATGATTGTGCTGAACCAGTGACCATATGCTGTGCCAAGCAGTGCCAATGCAAGGAAAAGGGGGAGAGGGTAGAGTCATCTTTTGTTCTCCAATTAATTCCTTCCTATATGATGCAGGGAAATGGACTTGTCGTGAAACAGGTGCAGAAAATTGCTTCTAGAAGGATCAGAGAAATGGAAAATCCATCTCATGAGAACAGACTGTGCACACATCTGAACAAACAGGTGCAGACCGATGTGAGCCTCAGTTGGCCTCGTACTGTCCCAGAATCCACATGGCCTGAATTAAATCAGTGCTAATGAAGTCTCCAGCAGAACTCACCAGCTCAGGCTTAGCATTACACTGCCATAGCCCTACAGGCACCAGGAGAGGGCCAATTCGTATCCCAGCTCACTGAGATTGTTAGCAGAGAGCTTGGATCTGCCTGTCCCCATCAGTGCCAACGCACCCCACAAGAGTTTGGCTTGTTAGTCCCAGTGGAGCAGTGCCTGAGGGGGTAGGACTACCCTCAATGATCTTAAAGATCTTTTCCAAACTAATGATTCTACAATTCTTTAACTCACAGAGAAAGGGGAAACAGGATAACTGCCTCAGCAAAGAGACGATGTTGGTACACCAACAAGCAGTGTAAATATGCCGTAGATACAGTTAAGCAGAAAATATGAATAATTCTATCCATTATAGCAGCAAGATCCTGGAAGAGCTCTCACAAGTAATGGAGGAAAACTGTAACTAATTTTAAGGTGATGTTTGATTTTTCTGAACAGATCTCTGTGCCACAGAGGTGTTTGAAACACCCATAGATACCCCATAAGACCCCACCCTGAAAATCTGTTAGCTGTGAACTGCAAACCAAAATCCAACTGAAATCAGAAATTTAATTAAAAGCAGCACTTCTGAGCCAGCTGCTGGCAGGCATTACGCTGGTAAAAAGTGACAGCTGCTTCATTGGCAGTGCAATGTCAACAACTGTAGAAGAGGCCAAGGAATAGGCATGGGCCACAACTGCTCAAGGAGCATCCCACTTTGAAGAAGGTATTTGTTAAAAAGGCTTCAGAGGCTTTTGTCTGATTTCATCAGCTAAGATACTTTACTCCTAGTTTATATTTATATTTTGCTGCTGTCTGCCTGTTTGTTTGGGGGTTTTTTTGGCTCAGTGGCAGCATAATGCCAATTAAAATTAGTTAAGAGAGAAAATGTCAGGTTTTCCAAATACAACATAATTGTTCTTAAAAAACTATTTCCTCATTACCTAACAAATCCAGGGTTTGTTTGCAATAAATGTGCACTTCAGAGATCTTTCCCATTTTTACAAGTGGACTTAGATCACTTTGATCCATTTTATTTGCATGTGTAAGAATATGATACCCATTTTTTAAATGAGTTATTAATACTTTTCTAAAAAGGCAGCATTTTCTTGTTTTAAGAAATTCAAACTTGGTTTCAAGTAAAACAGAGTACAAAGGGATTAGTATTGTGGCCATTAAGTTCCACAGGGAAGGGTGGACCATTCCAGGTACCTAGAATAATTCACACATTGAAGACAGTGAATTGGAACCCAAAATTTCATATCTAAGTTTAAAAGTAACCATTTAGTCTTTGGTTGGTTTTTTTTCTGCTAGATCTTCAGGTAGATGTGATGTGCCCTCAGAAATGATGAGCTGTATCACATAGATATGCTTGTCACAGTTTTTCCCTGTGAAGAGACTATATTGCTTAGTCTAAGAATAACTTTAAAATTCACAGAAAGTGAGAACTGTTGAGCAGTTAAAAATAAAAAGTCATAGGAGGACGCACTGTTAGGCATAAACATTGAGACCCTTCAAATCAACTTGAGCTGTTGAGCTAACCTAAACATTTCAGGTCAGATCCTGATCCCAGTGAATTCAAAATGATTTGCAGTGATAACTAATGTTTCTCCTTTTATTTCTGTTTTCCTGCTAATGAGTATCAGATATAACATTGCAAGACTACACTGTAAACAAAGTGCAAAGTTAATCATTTTCAAAGGAACACTTTATTCACAGTAGGCTGTGTAGGGAAGGAATTAAGCCTGAGTAAATAAACCGTGAAGGTAGATGAGAATATACAGAGAAATCAAAAATAAGAAGATGCAAGTTAAAAAATAACTGGGTATATAGTGAAATCAAAATATACTGCTTACGAGGAAAATTCAACAACTGAGTAAAATGCTGAGTAATTTAATTTGTGCGTTAAATTATTTGCAATTTCCTGCATAAATGTAAAAAATAGAACAGAAATTCAGGATCTTGTTATGCCAAAGATCTTTTCTTCATCCAAGAGCAGAGGAGCTAGAAGGTTTACACAATTTTATGTCAATTAAAATATTCCATATAAACAATGCATACTTGTCCAAACTAACTGACTTCCACTTCCAATTCTTTCTGGGCAAAGTCTGAGAAAGAAATACTGCATTGCAATATAAAATAAGCAAGTTTCATCTATTTTGGAACAAGTGAAGAATTACATGCAGTTCAGATACATCAAAATCTTTCTATCTGGCTGCAGAGGCCTATTATTAGGATGTGCTGAACCTGTCCAGAAACTTCTTTCTACTACTGATAAACAATCCACACATTGAATTAGGATATTAAGACATGTATTCCTTCCAGTTCTTATGTATGTTTGTCATTAATCCAAAACAACATTGCCAAACCTCGACCACAGAAATAGTAAAAATAAATACCAGAGGTCTGGGAAGAGAAATCCTGAGGTCACAAAGAGAAGGTAACTTCAAGGGAGTATCCTGGAAATTAAGTCTTATAAATCATCATGGGCTGAAAGAAACAAATTCAGCAATTGCATAATGCCATTTTACATGGCTAAAAATAATAAGAGTCGTGGGGTGAATGCCAGGAAAAAAAATCACTGGAAAACTTCACAAACATTTATGCTCAAATAAAAGGCTTGAAGCAAGAAAGTTGTTTGATGAGAGCCTCCGTGCACAGAAATGGTACCTTCCAGCCTCCTGCTTGGCATGCCACTTGCTTCGAACGAGTCAGTCATGATTACAGCAATCATTTACACAAAACCAGACCCCATTATGTTCATAATATACATTTTAGTGATGGTGGGGATAAAAGGTCAGCAGAATAATCATCTCCATTCTATATTCAAAGTAGGCTGATACTCCTGCCTTTCTGGGTAAACTCCTCCATTCTCGCTAAAGTGTTTGTTCCTCCGCTCTACGGCTTATTCAAAACCATTAAACCAACCATTATATTGTAGAAAATGAGGGTCACCCTGAAGAAGATTATCCTATACATGATCCCTAAAGATTTTCCTTGAATAAATGTTTTTTTTAATTCTATTTTTTCCTGCCTTCCCCTCCGAGTCTGTTAGAGACTGAAAATTCAAATGTGTATCATTTCAGGCAGGGCACATGCAATCGCCTTAAAACCTGAGTATTATTAAATTATGATATTCAAATTCTTTATATTCTACTGCACTTGCTAAGGAAAGTGAGATGGTGAATATTGGACCCTGAGTTTTCAAATCTCCTTTTGTATGTTATCATACTACATGGCTTGGGGGAAATCACAGTCACAAGGAAAGCACCAGGAGTTTTGCTGCTGATCACTCACAGCTTTCATCACACAAACCTCGGGGCTCTGAGAACCAACCTGTGACAGTCTCCCAGGCAACAGTGAGACCCCACCCCATGGCAAAGGATCTCAAAGGAGTGGTGTTCCCTTTACCCTGACAGAGGTTGGACCCAGTCTTTCAACTCAAAACTATCCCAGTAACATTTTGAGAAATACTCTTGCTATGCTGCCTTTTAAAAGATGAAAAACTAACCTGAGTTATCAGCCTGCTGTGCCTTTCTCTCTAAACAGTGTCAGTGTATTGAATTTTTATGTCGTGTGCTGAAACACATTCTGTTGTAAAACACTGCACGTGGTGAATTTTGTTACAATCTTCTTAGAGGAGATTCAGATTCAAGCAAATTGCATCTCCTTATCCTCGTCTACAGCACACCTGAAACAAAGACAATGGAAGAAGTATTTTCTGTTTTCTGCCAAGGACTTCATCTGTATTCATTGTGTATAAAGTCACTGCTTAAGTATTACTCTACAGGGTTCCACTTCTGGACTAGACTGTTGTCTTTGCTGCAGAGCAAACCATTCAGATGACTGTAATTATACCGTACTACCAGGGGGTCCAGCCTGAGCTCTTGAGCCACAGCAGCTTTCGAGCAGTTTGCTTGATAGGTAGCAGGGATATGCTTGGCACAGGGGGTTCTGGATAATCTGATTTCCCACTGATGGAAGTGTGTTAGCAGCTGCTGTTGAAGCTGATATTGCTGGCTCCCCCCAGAAGCCGGCTGTGCACCCCACCCAGCTACATTGCCCAGCAGGACCTTGTGACAGCCACTGTCACCTCCTGTATGTCTCCTATGCTATTCCACTACACAAAAGGGTAAGACTACACACATTTGCAGTGAAACTTGTTTCTGCTCTTAACACACCTCACTATGCAATTCCACCCAGGGATAGATGGATAATATTTCTAAGTCAGTCTGATAGGATGGTCCTGTTAGCCCTGCCTTGGCCACAAGCTGTGGCCATTTCTCTTGTGTTTCCCCTGCATCACAGGTGATCATTTCCTTTCATCATCAGCAAGTTTATGGAACTAACACGTCAGAAAATAACTCTTTTTTTCTAAAGCCAAGCTCTTCTGCCCCTTTAGTCCCCAAAGCACGTCACTGCAGGTCACTGCAGGATTACACAAGGCACAGTGCAAGCAGAAGTAAGGAAGAATTAATAGGATGGAAAGTTACACCTTTTGTCATTCAAGTTGCACTGCAAATTATGTTATTAGACACTGGTTTAGGGATCCTAAAGTAAACTCCCTCACCAAAACCATCTGGGTTTAAAACCAGAATTCTTTAATCCAGAACCTTTTGGTTATCTAGTTTCTACCCCAGCCTGACGGGCTGCTGGCACAATGGGGGCACTACGGAGCAGCCATGGAGAGGCAGGTGCAGAAACCCACTAACACATCAGGGGAACTGCGCACTTGGTCACATGGCAAAGCCTTGGTAGATGGCTCACAGACACAAGAAAATGTTGGTTTCCACTAACTCAGGTTGAGGTGAGACCTGAGCATTGCACTAACAGACTTGTGGCTGTGGAATCAGTCCTCCCTCCAAATTAAACAACTCTTTCCCAGTTCAACCCAGAGTCAGCAAAAAGTGAGGGAAAAAAATTTTAAAAGCTTCAGTGCAGGGAACCTCTTTGTCATATACGACACACTTGTCATTTATTCGAAGGTAAGAGTGACAGGGTGGGTAAGAGATTCAAAGTCCATGGCTCTGCTAGTGATTTTATAGATGAATCTGCAGCACAGCACTTTTTTCTTTCCATACTCAAACCTACTCCAGGCATTGCCTAGGTGTTTGGCTTTGTATGTTTTTTCTGAGTCATATATATTTTATTAAAAAAAAAAAAAAGGCAGAAGGGAGGAAAAGAAAAACAGGTGTCATCTAAAAGTGGTGAAAGATTAAGAGAGAGGCAGCTCCAGAGACAGCCAGACCCATGCACAGACTCCAGCATATGGTAACTTTTTTCCAGAGGTGTCACTACAAGCAAACAACTGCAAATGGAGTTTATCCACCACCAGTTTCAGCACTATAACATTTACCCACTTCTTACAGATACCAGAAAGGTGAGTAATTTACCACTGCACCTCTCTTCAGTCACTGGGTAGCCACTTACATGAGTAGAAATTGTCCAGGTCTTATTTCAGGAAAGTCTTTTTCATTTCCTTCACATAGAGTTCTACCACATTAACGACATGGAGCTTAGATGACATGAGAGGTGGAACTCTTCCAAAATACATTTCAATTCCTGTCAGAAAGTATTGCGTGCCTTTGTGCAGGAAATTATAAAATAGAAAATAAACATGTAAATATACCATTTCAACACGTCCTCTACATCAAAGCAGACCTGATGGTTTTAATTTCAGCTTTTTGAGGTTTTGCTTTTATAAGTTGCTGAATTTATTTTGTAGCTCCTGTTTATGAAAAGAACTTTAAAGGAGTTATAAATTACATTTATCAAATGAAGAAAAACTACAGCTATAAAGTTCTCAGAAAAAAGGAAATAATGTGAACCATGTATGTGCACTTGTGCGAGGACACACACACACACAAACTTATGTATTTTTAAGTTAGTGACTGCTGAACCACAGACCACATGCAGAAGAGTAAAAACCACCCATAACCAGATGTGCCACTGTAAAACCCATATTTTAGGATATATTTTATGAAATCCTCAGTGTACAGGAAGACATAAGTTCCCACACTATTAATATCAGTGATATGGATTCCTAGAAAGACTGACTACCTTCACACACCTAAAAATAATCCAAGCTCCAACTGGGAGGTACAGCCCTCGGGAAGTAGAGAGGGGGTTTACCGGAGTGAAAATACAGGATTTTGAAAACCATCCAGCTTAACGCAGAAGTGAGAACAGCAGCAAGACATCACTTCAAACCTTCCAAGAACCAGAGGGCTGCAGAAGGAATTCCACCCTTTCCCACAGAGTTAATACATGAGCACTGCACTTCAGCTGAGCACATCGGAGCATGGCTTGTAGGGCCATGCAGAGCCACCGTTTGATTCACCGTGAAACAGCGGCCTCAGGACACGCTTGAATTTTCAAGTGGCAGGAAAGTGTAGCAGTGGGCTAGTGAAGCAAAATCCTTCAGTTCTCTGCTCTATCCACAGCTGAATAGGAAACCCCAAATCAAAGGTTTCCTTCAAGCTATAAAAACAAAGCAAAGCTGTTTCCAGGGAATAGAGAAAAAGTCATTTCCAAAGTCCCTATCCAGCTACAAGTAGAGTATATAAGACCAGATAGCTTTTTTACCTCAGAATATCTCTCACTGATCTAGTAGAGCAAAGTTTGTTGATATTCAGGTTTGCAAACCCATCTGTTTACTCAGGCTTTTGTCTGTCAGCATAGTTTGAAGAGGTCACTCTGAGAGATCAATTTTTTTCCTGGGGGTTTCTTCAGAGCTACCACAATTTGTTATTGCGTCTCTTCAGAGGCTTTAATTTGTGGTTTTCAAGATTGCATAACTGCACAGAGAGGTGGTGAGAGGCCCACATGAAGAGTTCAAAATAAGTTTGACAATATAGTAAATATCTACTCAGTAATTTTCCTTGGACTGAGCACCATGGAATGCCGAAGAAGTTATTAATCAGGCTAGTGGATGAACGTGACTTTATGAGGGCTGGAGCATACGTTTCCCTTCAGATGCTAAAATGCTGAATTACCTTGCTGTTGACTCCAACTAAAGACGATGCACCAGGGAACTGCAAACCAGATGTCGTATTAAATTTTTCTAAACCAGCCTATTCAGAACCAGATAAAGGAAAAAAATAAAATGAGATTTTAATTTTGCCTTTTATTTAGGGTTCTTGTAATAAGTTACATAAAAATGAAGCAAGCTGCCTAGCCTCCCATGGGGAGGCTCAGCATTCATTTTTCCATTTTGCAGATGTTCGACGGGAGGCATGGACATGCACAGTCACTTTTGGAGAAGCACGAACTGCACCTGGGGGAATTGCAGGTCCTCGGGGTCTTTGGGAATCCACAGCCAGAGACCTGGCTTTGGCCACAGGCAGAAACGGGGCACTCAGGACCCACAGGCGTATTGGGTCGCATGTCCCAAAGTCAGTGTGGCAGGCACCTGGGTGAGTGGCAGCTGTAGCAGCAGCTCAGGGATGCATGAGCCACATTTGCATAGCAGAGGGCAGTGTTCAGCGTTTTGGAGAACTAATGTCCCTTTCTGAGGAAGCTGGTGAGGAAATGATGTGTATGCTGCAAGCTGGGAACCCTGCAACACTGGAGCGGCAAGATTTTGAGCAGTGACACCAAACTACATTTAAGCTCTGTACTTCTGGTACAGGTCTCCATCTAGTTCAGCAGGAAGGAATTTACAGGCCATAAATTCCTTCTGATGGGTGAAGAATAAAAGCGGCTAGTCGGTGTTCAGCCCTGCATACTGCGAGCACTTTGCTACAGATACACAACTCACCCAACACAAAGCCACTCGCGTGTCCACTCTGTGGACAGCACACAAGTCACCCGGCCATGCCCGTGAAGTGACACTTCAGCCTTCACCTTAAGGACTTTGCCAGACCGAGTCCCGTGAGAAGCTTGTGTTTGTATGTCACTTGACAGGTGCAGAAAAGTACTGCTGGCTCCTCCGGGGACGCCGTAAAGGAGGATCTGCCCTGACTCGCTGCTCGCCTGGAAGCAGCGGGACCCCGGTGAGCAGCGGGACATCGCAGACGCAGCGCTCTCCTGTCGCCTGCACCGTCCCCTCTGCCCACCCATTGTGGCGCTCCCCGCAGCCCCGGCCCCGCGGCGCCCGCGATGCAGCCCCATATTGCCGAGTGCCGCGGGGGACAGGTGGCAGGGCCGGGGCAGGTGGCGGGGCCGAGGCCGGGGCCGGGGCCGGGCGCGGACACCCCGGCCGGGGCTGAGGGCCTCGCGCTCCCGCCGCCGCCGCGGCTTCTCGGCCAACAGCTCCCTCTGGCG
>VWZT01014475.1:146469-199597 GCA_013397055.1 Pachycephala philippinensis | reverse complement strand
TTTTTATGTATATATTATGACTTTTAAGAATTGTTATAATGGAAGTGACCCTTACAAAAACTATGGCACTGAACTGAAGAAATTTTGAAAGTTGCACAATTCCACACAAGAAAAAAATATTGTTTATTTGATCACTTTCCATTTGTGATGAAGGACAATCAGGAAAGAATAGGGCACAAGGCTGCTGTCAACCAGATTTGCAGCACATGGACATAGAGAACATACTGTGCCACTAACACAGACACATACAATTGCAGAGCTCAAAATTAGCCCAAAGTGATTTTGGAACATTGGAAAGGGAGAGGCAGGGGGTTTTGCATTTTGTAGAATAAAATAGTTATTTCAAGAAGTGATAAATATACCTTTTTTTTTTTTTTAATGACCAAGTTAATTTCTATTTCTTCTCACTCAGAAGTGAAGCACATCCATTGCATGTGTGTTGGGGAATAATGAACAGTTCTGGGGAAATGGAAGAGATTAGATGAAACTCAGTTGTCTAGTTCCCTCTATTTCATTTAATCTTTTTTTTCCTTTTTAACTGTATATTGCCTTCTCTAAAATGCATGCCACTGGAATGATTATGCTGGGCTCTAATTTTTTGATGTTCATGCAGATCCGTGTGTGTCTCTGACAGTGTTTAGCTGACTGAAGTATCTTTGCTATGAAATAATCTGCCATGACATCAAACTGAGTCAATTGTTCTATCTACCTGATTAGAGCAGAAGTATGGTAAGCAAATGCAACAAAAGAATTTGGAACTGTTCCCCAGAACTGACCGGCAAGACCTCTCCTATTCCCATGAGATGTCTGCAGTTGATTCATTCAGCCATAATAAATTCCAGAAGTTATCTATTGGGAGGAACAGAATGAAAGAAAAAAGAGCAGATTGAGGAAGAAATGTCATGGACCTTGCGTTTTGGGGTTTTTTTACTGACTGAGTAAAAGTCTTCTACTGCATTCTCATGAACACAAAGACAGGTTTGGAGGAACTCCATAGTGATTTACCAGTAGAACTGAAACAAATTTATATGTACCTTAGAAATACATCTGTTTTCTAAAGCTGGATAGGAAGCTACCCAGAGAGATGTATATTAGCACTTCCTGCAGACACTGCTTGAAGCTGGAAATATCTCTTTTACCACATATTCTGTGTCACTATGATATCACTTTGGAATCTTCTGTTTTGTTAATAAATCTAATCCCAAGAAAAGAGACTTGACAAAAAGGAAAATCAGACTTTATTTTGTCTTCCAGTTATTGAACACTGACTCACAGTTCACTCCTAGATCTGTCAAGCCCATTTTGCTCAATGCAGTGAGACAGTGGTTCAAGGGCCAGATGGTGGGGAAGAAGTCACTGAGGTCTCTGAGAGAGACTGCAGCACTGGGTTACAGATGTGTGAGATAAGGGCCAAACTGTGGGACGACGAGAATAGGGAGAGGATTACCTATTCCCATGCACAGCACTGACAGCTGACAGACATGCACAGATAAATATTGTCTCTGAAACCTGGTGCTATTTTTGCTACCAGGTGAGCAATCAGGGCATTCATTGCAATTCCCACGTTGTTTGTTTTTAGACGATGGATGTGTCATCATTGCAAAATGGAATTTGGGCTTTTTTGGAAAAGAAATCAACACTTAAGTCATACTTTTGAACAAGTCAAAAGACACCCAAGGGTATGATTGCCTTGTATGCTGTTCTTTTTAATAAGGCCAAGGAAAAGCATCACTGGATGGGATCATAATCATCTGCTGCTTTAATGCAGACAATCAAAGAAGTCTCCTTACTGATGGCTGTAAATTCATCGTTATGGATACCACTCAGAGTCATTTGGCATGACATTTTTTATGCATAGAACAGAAAAGTGCAGTATTAGCTCCTGAGTGATTGGATGAGTTGTACATCCATTAATGCGCATAACAGAAAATGTTTCCTAGCTCCGACTTATCTCCTACACAAACTGAGAAGATGCAGATTGACTTGCTGCTGTTTACTCAAATTTTTGGTGCATTTTTTCATTCTATCCAAAGTCCTGTTTATCTGAGAACCAACTATCATCATGCATTGTAGACTGTACTGCTGTCTCTGAGATCATAATAGTCTGGTTGTATTCACATATTATGAAATTTACTGCATGACAGGCAATATGAGAGAAAATTAGTTGCACTAACCCCATAATGAATAAACATTTCTCAGTTCACCACTTTGGGAAATGAAAGAATTGGTAGATCATAAGCCTGGGAAAGCTGGACAAATTTTTAATCAAATATTATACCCACCCAATTGCCATTTCAACCTTGTTAAAATCCGTGTGTCATCCATCTGAAAACTGCAAAATTAGTCCACCAAGAATTCATTATAACATAAAAACATTAAAAGTAAACCAAAAAACCCCAATGCTCATTTTCATAATAGACCACCTTTTCATTTAAGACATTTCATTTCTAAATGTAACTAGATTAAATTTTCCAGAAAAAATTTTAAAAAAAAATTTCATTTTGGCCAACTCAAAAATATACATTTTCCTGTTATTCGAGTGAAACAAAATATACATTATTCAAATTCCCTCTTCTGTGGTGTTTCTTCCTGTTCATGAATTGTTCAGGAACTGGTTAGCATCAGTTAATTTATCCACACACTTCATCGATCAAATTACATGAAGAAATTTCAGCCAAGAATGTATCAACTAATTGTTCACTTAGGATATTTATTTAGCTGTGATATAGAACCATCACTTACATGAATGGTGTCATATATGCTCCCCTGCTGATTATATGGCTTTCTTTTTTCAGAGACGAAATACCAAATATCAAGTAATAGCATTTCCTAGATGTGAATTATCAGATAAATAATCATTAAAAGTTTACAAGATATACAAAGTTTCTATCCAGACAGCAGCATTATCCACCTTTAAGCCATTGACACATTTTCAGAACTCTGAATCAACATATTTTAATAGTATGCACAAACTAGAGTTTCTAGGAGAGAACTAGATAATAAGAATGCTCCTAAAAATAAAAATTTAAAAGTTTAAATTTTAGCATTTAGGCTTCCAGTATAAGCAATAGGGAGAATTCAATCCTACCTCAGCTGCCAGATAGTGAGGACACTTACTTAAAGGAGGACGTTTTGGTACAAGCCCAGCCCATGTCCATGGATCTGAACCTGGAAATTTCATAACCTGGACAATGTCATAGCCAGTGAAATACACAAACCATTTTCTTGGAACTTTAAGGGAAGAGGTACTGATCAGCACTTGTGGGGAATGGTTGGAGTAAGACTATTCACTTTCCTAGCAAAGCTACTTACTGAGGATATAAAACAGCTGTGTTACAGTATCAAGCAAAATATCAGGTACATGCCATAACTGTGAGGCTATTATTTAATTCCAGATGACCAACATTCTTCTTTATTTTATTCTGACCAGAAAGGTTATTCTGACTTGAGAAAGCTTCCCAAAATTTAGCCAATACATTCCCTTAAAAAAACACTGGATTTACCAGAAATTTACACACACTCCAAACAAAACCCCAAAAATCCTAAACAAAACCCCAAAAGAAAAAAAAAAAAAAGAAATTAAAAAGAAGAAAAGAAGAAAAGTTTCATCCAAAACTTTAAGTCAGCTGTAGGATGGACTTTTGGACTCGCTTGTAATTGCTTTCATTGTCTGACTGGTCAACATTACTTATCTTCCCCTGCTATGCATATGACCAAGTGTTGTGTGGGCAGGCGTGCTGGCCAATAAAACCTCAAAAAGCAGTGAAACATTCCCATCAGTGCAAGCAACAGTTCTCAGTATAAGTAACTGTCTTGTCATATCTCCCCAGACCCATTCTTTTCTTTCTTTCTCTCTCACTTGAATTTCCTCAGAGATGTTCTTTCTCCATCAACATAGCCTCATGTTACGTCTCTGCAGCTCTGCTGCCCTCCATTCTAAAATCTGGCATTACAGTGAAACTTCCAAGAATTCCATTCTCTGAAGCATTATGAGTCACACTGTAGTCCTCAGCAATATTTTTAAAACACCAATGTTTTTTTAATCACTCTTGAGACCCACAGAAGAAAGTAAGGATATTATCTTGCTAACTTACAGTCGTGGTTGTTTTTTCTATTGCCACCCACACTCTCTCATCTTTCTCCAGATACTCTGCTCCAGTCTCTCAATAGTGCAGGCATATGGTATTCAAGCATGCCAGAGTCTGACTTCAAGTTTTAGTCATTTTTCTTCCTGTAAGAAGGATGGAGGGACATTAAGCCTTTGACCATTTGAGAGCTTTCTCTATGTGAGACTTTTATTAGGGTTTATAATTTTTTAAAAATTATTTCTATACTGTAAAACTAACAAATACCAGGTCTAGGCCATAATTCATCTTATCTGAACACCAGCAGTGCCATGTGTCTGGTATGTCAGAGGCAGCACAGAAATCACTGGTACAACAGTGAACATAGGAAGGGGAGAATTTATGCCTGCTTCTGGCAGTGATTTAAAAAAAAAGCATTTTAACACAGGAGATGGTTATCTTCAGGAGCTGTAGTTGTAAATACTATCCCTGATAAGAAAAACATAAATCTTTATTCTACTGTTTGAAGAACTTTCCATTTTAATTAGAAAAAGGATTCCAAGTTACTAAGCTATAGTAAAGTTATCTGTTCATTTTCATTGTATGTTTCAATGCTTGCTCCTTTTTTTTGAGCACAACAGCTTGTATTACAAAAGAGTTATTTGCAGCTTAGGACTGAACTTCCACAAATTGCTGTTATCTGCTGTGCAGATGCTCATGTGACCCACTGAATAAATATACCTTAAGGTAAACACATAACACTGGACAATGGGCATTCAATAAAGAAGATCCCTAAAGACAACAATTATCTCAGTTCTGTAGAAATCAGCTTTTGCACGAAGCACTTGAGGATGATTGGCTGCCCCATGATAGTTTTTAGACAAAGCTGCCAGGAAATAAGAGGATGAACAGACCTAGATTCTAAATTACCAGCTGATCATGTGAAGAAAGTACATACTTAGGTCTCAAAAGTTACTGAAAAATGGTCAGTGAGCTTGCCTGTGCAAGAGATGGTTGAGAGAACTGTGAAAATAAACACATCATTGAGAAATGGAGGTAGGATGAGTGAGATTTACTTAAGAAAAGGCGAGAACAGTGTTAAACGAAATAGAAAAGAATCCATATTAAACAGCAGCATTAATGCAGTCAGCCAGGAAGCTACAAGTGATCAAGACTCCTTAAGAATCAAAGTCAGATGAAGGATTTTATGCACACTTATTCATGTATTTGTTTGTCTACATAAAATAAAACACAATCACACTGAATCTGCTCATTTTACATCCAGCTCATATAGGGCTTTTCTCTCTCACTGCCTTTTACTGACAAGTGTGGAAAAGCAATAAACTTGCTTTTCATTTTGGTAGGATTTTGCTTCTACTCTATGTGTCTTCAAGAAATTTTCACCATTTTTTTTGTTTGATTGTACCAATACTAATCTCTTGGAGTATGTTTAAACTCCTGGGCTGCATCCAAAGCAGTGTGGGCAGCAGGTCAAGAGAGGTGGTTCTGCCCCTCTACCGTGCCCTCATGAGATCCCACCTGGAGTTCTGCATCCAGCTCTGGGGTCCTCTACACAAGAAATACATGGGCCTGCTAGAATGAGTCCAGAGGAGGGCCATGAAAAGGATCAGAGGGTTGGAGCACCTCTCCTACAGAGACAGGCTGAGAGAGTTGGGGTTGTTCAGCCTGGAGAAGAGAAGGCTCCAGGAAGAATTCATTGTGGCTTTCCAGTACCTAAAGAGGGCTTATAAAAAAGGAGGAGTGCAGCTTTTTATGCACACAGTTAGTGACAGGACAGGGGGAATGGTTTCAAATTAAAAGAGGAGAGATTACATATAAGGAAGATATTCCTTACCCAGAGGGTAGTGAGACACAGGAACAGGCTGCCCAGAGAAGTTGTGGATGCCTTATTCCTGAAGTGTTCAAGACCAGGTTGGATGGTGCTTGGACCAATGTGGATTAGTGGAAAGTGGCAAGGGGATTGGATCTTGATGGTCTTTAAAGTTCCTTCCAACCCAAACCATTCTATGATTCTAAGATGCTGTAATTACCAGGCCAGGACATTTAAAAATTGCTTTACTCTCTGTGGGTGTTTTTAAGATAAAAAACCAAAAATTTCTAGGAAATAGCTCAAAATAGTAACACATTTATTAGCTGATGTTAAATTTTAAATCTGTATTTAGTCTCCCTAGTGTCAGTAAAGCTGTTAATTCTCAGTGACGGATATCCACAGATCTCAGTGAACGGGTATGAGGTACAACTCGGCTAAACATCACACTATCTAAAATACTCATTATCATTATAGATTCGGGAGCCTATTTAAATACAGGCATCCAGCTTTGAATGTTTGTCATAAGAGTGTAGCAGTGATGGGCTCAAATATTTGGTAACTGCTGATGTCATTGATGAGCTGCAGAGATTTCAAGTTTTCACAAAAGAGGTTGTTACCAATAGAACACATCCTTAAGCCCCTTCTGTTTCCTTATTTTTATTACTTCCAAGAAAAATACTATCCTCACCATCTCTGAACCCTCAACAGTGTGATTTTGTGCCTTGGGCAGAACAGGATGCAAGAGACACACGAACAACCTTTGGTCTGGGCAGCGCACGTCAGGCTCAGCAAGGAGAACATCATCAGTCCAAGAACAGTAGCTAAACCTTCCAGGTCACTCTCAGTCATTCTCCTGAGTGGCCCTTCCTGCTACCTCTTACTGGCTTTTCAGGAATAATCACAAACAGGCAGCAGTTACACCACTTCTGTAAGTTTAAAGCGAGCTGAAAATCAGAATTAACTTGTTTGTTGCTACGTTTTCAACAGCAGAAAATGTCAAGAGCACAGGCAATTTCCATCTGAATTTACCAATGCTTTATTCAGTGTTCCACAGGCAGAAAAGACAAGTGACACAATAAGGAAATCTAGCACATGAAAAGTATGAAGGCCTGAAAATGAAGATTGTTGTGAAATTTAGAAACATGATACTAATGTGAATGTGCATGTCTCTAAAACAGTCTCTTCTATTACAGATCTCAGATGTGTATATGCCAGACATAGCTGAGTGAGAGCCAAAGCCTAGATTAATTTGCTTTCTATAAAAGTTGCCTACACATGTATCTGAAAATCAAAACACAGAAAATAATATCAGAGAGCTCATAAAGAAAATAATATTTAGTTAGTTACAGGTTAGTAACTGATTAGTACAAATTCAGGACCTTACATTACATGATTCTTTGTTTTGTTTTATTTTGTTTTCCTTGCATAAAATGGGAAAGGATCAATGCAGATCTGCAGATGGAAGTCATGTCTCAAAAATGTATTAGGCTTGTCCAAAGGACCATGTGGATAAGATGATCTGGTAACTGCAGTGTTGCAATTCTATACTTGAATACTCTGGTGCATATGTCATGGATTTCCATGGAGCTTTGGGAAAATTCACAGGCCTTTAAAAGAGCAAAGTTACCATGGCACCAGAGCAATGGTCCTCTTGAGCATTATTAGCTTTTTTTCAAGTTAGGGAGGAAAAGAAGGAATGAGCAGCCGGTTGTCACAAGGGAAGAAGGTGCTCGCAAGGTGTTACAAGGTCTCTGCTGGAATCTCTGCTGTTCAGCCTGCTTCTGAGTAACCTCAAACACAAATAGAAACTTTATATGTTCTGCTGATGATCCGAAATTACTCAGGACAGTCAAAACTAAAGTCGTGTGAGGCAGAGTATAGAAGTACCTCACGGTCCCAAATGACTTGATAGTAAAGTGATAGATGAAATTAAATGCCATTTCTAAGCAGGAAAAGATAAGGTGTGTTCACAGTTTTGCACATAATGCCTGCCTGATATAACTCTGAACAACAAAGTCTACAGAGATTTTAATGACTTAATTAAACTAACTATTAATTTATATCCATGATTCAGGGTATTCCTGACAGTGTCTTTTAACTTCATTGGTGTCTTTTAGACTACCACAGTATTCTTTTATAATTCCATTCGGAGATTAATCTTCATCTTTAACTGCTTCATAAATACAAACTAATTATCTTTATAAACTATATAACTCTCATACAATGAAAACTGAGGTATTTCAGTTAAATTATTTACACAAAATGCTAAAAATATGTCAGATAATTCTCTACCAGAAAACTGTCATTTCCAATGAACCCCTTCTTAAAAGAAATTAAATTAAATTTATGCATTTCTTGGGAAAGTGCAAAAAACTTTTGAAATGCAGATATATTTCAATCAGACATTTCTGAAAAGAAAGGTTCAAATTTTCACATTATAAAAAATTGCAAGTGTTTAAACTGAATGTCTTTATTTTAACCAAACACTACAATTCAAACAACTCAAAGTAGTTTTAAATTGTATCTTTTTTTTTTCAAAGGAGATGTTCAAGAATTTGTCTTTCTTGTTCCCACTTAGGATGACTTTATTTTACAAAGTATAAATTTTTTTTTGACAAACAAACAATTTCATTCACTTGCCGAATCAGGGTCTGTTTGTCCATTATGTGCCATGAGTTGATAACACCACAAGAGCTACCTTTGAGAAATTCTTAATATCTTCTCAGTAGAAACAATGTCTGTCTAGTTGCACCTCTTCATAGATTAAATTTTCTGGGCAGAGTATGTCTCTGTTGATTAATGTTCCCTTTCAAGTTGCCTTTCAAGAGGTTTGTGCGCTTGTAGGGGATATTAAAACAAAACAGAAGCATCCTGCACCAGACAAAGCTAGGCTGAAACTAAAACTTTTACTGAAAGACGAGGAAAAATATGGGAAAAAAACCCCACCTAATTTTAATAGAGAAATTTATATTAATTTTAAAGTTTTTGGTAGTAAAGCACTGAACCATGGTCTGAAAAAATTGGCTTCACCTGCTCAGTCAATCTGTAATTCTACATACAGCCCAACTAAAGCTCTAGGCACATGAATAGTTTGTATTAACTACCTGTTTTTAGATTTCTTCAGTTGCTGGTCTTTACCCTTGGCAGGCTCTCTGTTATGTATGAAATTAAAACGTCTTAAAATAACTTCATGCACTAAAAAATGTCCAGAGAGGACTGTATAACCTGGAGTAAATAAGGTTCCTAGTGTAAATAAATACCTGAAGGTGTACAGGCTTTTCAGTGGTGCCCAGTGACCAGGGCAAGAGGCAATGGACATCAACTGAAACCTGGGAGTTTCCATCTGAATGTCAGGAAACCCTTTTTCCTATGAGGATGACTGAGTGATGGCATAGGCTTCCCAGGAAAGCTGTAGAGTCTCCATCCATAAACATAATCAGAAGTCATTTGGACATGGACCTGGGCAACTGTCTCCATGCAGCCCCGCTACAGAAAAGGGGTGGGACCAGATGACCTGCAGAGGTTCCTTCCAACCCCAACCGTTCTGTGATCTGTGATTCTGTGAAATATCACTCAAAGTGACAGAAGATTACAGAGGAAAAATGAAAGAATAAGGGAACAATTGAAAAAATAATCTTTAACAAGAAAATAAAGGTAAATACACCTGAGCAACTAGAGCACCAGAACCTTTCTAGTACATCTATTTATAACAAGTACTTAATAAAACAGCTAGGAAAAAATACAAACCGGAAGGAGGACATATGCGTCCATAGATCATAGAAGTATTACCTAGATAATTTTTGAACCACTGGCAATTAAATTGGTATACCAAGAGGAGCAGGTACTGAGAATTGAAAAAAATTCCAAAGAGAGAAATACGGTTAATACTTTTCAAAAGGAAGTCCAAGGAATTCTAGTACTTGCTTTCCATTATCTCTTCTCCTTCCAGAAAAGCAACTGGATATATGCTATTAAGAAAACATTTACAGACCCAAAGAGAGACCAAGAGCAGACTAGAACCATAAGCAACAGTAGAAAATGGATAGGATCAAAAGATCACAGGATAATTCAGGTTGGAAGGCACTTCCAAAGTTCATCCGGTCCAGCCTCCAGCTGAAAGCAGGGTCAGCTGTGAGATCTGACCAACTTATTTGTATGCAGCTTGGTCTTGAAAACCTTCAAGGACTGCACAGCTTCTCTGAGCAATCTCTTCTGATTTCTGAGATTCTGATCTCTTCTTGAATGACCAAACCGTAAAAAAGTTTTTCCTTAAATCCAGCCTGACCTTGTATTGTTTCAACTTCTTCCCATTATCTGCAATCAGCCCATCACGCAGCACTGGCTCCATCCTCCAAGGTCCCCCAAAAGCCATATCTTTTCTATGTTGAACAAGCCTCAGCTTCTCCTCCTGTGGTAAATCCTTCAATCCCTGACTATCTTGGTGGCCCTCTGCTAAACTCGCTCCAGTTTTAAATTTAAATGACAAATCCTGGGCAAGATGTATAGCACATTCATTTCAGAGATAACCATAATGCAGTGATGAATAGTCTTTTTAGAACAGTTTGGAATTTTTCATCTAAGAGAACTGATAATATATAAAAGACACTGTTTGAAAAGAATTCCCTTTCAGGAATGAAGATAAAGTTTTCCTTAACTTTTATTGAGATCAAACTCCCACTTATACAATTACATTTAAGAATGTAGTTACATTTCTTAACAGGGATAGACTTGAGCACATGTTAAAGTACTTTCCTGAATCTGGGCAAGAGTTATTATATGTAGAATATAACCTGTAGCTGGATTTTATATCTGATTACAGTGCCTTTCAAAACTTTACCCACAAATGATTCACATTTTCCCAAACTCTTACAAAGCCTTATGAACTGCAAAGTAATTCAAAGACCAAATCAAAAGGTAATGGAAGAACATATATCAAGTTTGGAAAGAGGTGGTACCGAATGCAACAGAATTCACTCAGTATTAAGATTTCCATTAGCTATCCATGGTGACAGATAAACAGCATTTATATTCGTAAATTATGTTGTACCATTACAAACGTTAGTGAAAAGAGTGAAATACATTGCAAAGGACTCTGAAAATATCAGACTATGGAAGCCAACACTGCTTGCCTTGCTGATACAAAATTCCTATTAAAGTAATAAGGTGTGCAGAATTTGGCTTCTGAAAATAGGAAATAAAGGAACAAATCCAAAGCTCACTGAAGTCAATAGGAGACATTCTTCTGACCTCAATGGGCTTTGGATATCACCCAAAATGAGATTCATTCTGGAAAAACACAAGCTGAAGGAAATAATCATTCAAAAAGTATCTGGGAGAGAGATGTTTGGAAAACCTGGAAATCAAAGAATACCTACGAGACTTTGTGTAATATATGATATGTGACAAGAGCTTATGAACAGTGTTACAAGACTGTACCTTTTCTAAAACCTTATTAGTCTAGAAAGGAAGGCAGAATAGAAGAGAGAAGAAAACAACCCATTCCATCCAGTTAGGGAGCAGAAGTCATAGGGATATCACATCACAACATGCAGGCAGGTTGTTTTGTATGGAATTTAAAATGTGCCAAGCATTAAATAAAAGCACATCACCAAAGGTAATTGTCCCATTTGAGAAACCACTATTTTCTCAGCTGTTTTCCCAGATACAAGTCTGCTAGTATCTACAAAGATCAAATGCACACATAGTTTGCATATAGGAATCCATGGTCAGATTTCAATATGACGCAACTCTCACATCTGTGATGTGCTGGTCTTCCTATTTTAGTGATGAAGGTCAACAGAGCCTTTTAAGATTCCATCTTTCCCATTATACACAAACATCCTGTGCTAACCCAAGGATGTGCTCCTTTGGTGGAAGGACACCCACTTTCATTCTCCTGTACACCTTGCTGCTGTCAGAAGGAGAAAATGTTTCAAGGATATACATACACCTCAGTGAAATGAAGGTCTGACCTTATTGTCGAGATTGAATAGACTCAACATGCACGCTATAAATTCTCAGGATTCCTACCCTCAACAATTATTTCCTGCAATTTCATTGCTGAGAAGTGGATAAGGACATCTGTAAGCACATGCTAGATAGCAGAAGATGATAAAGGTAGTTTCCCTCCAGCTGGTCTGCTGAAAGAAGCACCTATTCTGTCTCCACTTATTCAGTGAAAGAACCTAAGAATGGTTTGTATAAAGAATAAATTGGTCATATTGAAAGACTCTGGCAGGCTGACTAATGCACCTACTGAAGTTCAGAATGGCTTGATCCTTTCTCCTCTGTTACTACTGCTGCTGCTGAGGAGAGGGAAATTTTATTTCTCACCAAAAAAACCCAAACAAACCCCCCAAACCCAAACTGCAACACAAACCATGTGCGGCTCAACAAATAATATTCATGAGGTACTGCAAGTTACTGCTTCATTGGTCCTATTGGTTCTATATAATTTTTCTTGTAAGACGTAGATAAGAAAAGGGTGAAGACAACCAGAAAGCTTTGAATAAATATATTGGAATAAATAATTATAATATTATTGTGATAATGATGACAAAGCTCCAGTTTATTCTAGAATGTCTTTAGGTTCATACACTGTAGATTATATGCTATTTAGTACCATCATTTCTGGTTTAAAATCTTTCTATTCTTAGATTTTAAAACAAGAATTGTTATTTTTTTTGGAATTGTATAGCTGACCCTTCAGAGAAAATGTTGGAAAACATTTTATTTTGAAATATTCATCCTTATGCTTCATATATTCTTGGACCACTTCACATTTAAAGCTGATTGGCTTTTGCTAGAAAATCATGCCTCAACATGACTGCAATTCTTTCAGTGGGCTCAATCCTGTGAAATCCTGAGCACTAATTTCGATCAGTTCTCAGGTTTTCTCTGAATCTAATCTTTTGTGACATCATAAAAAGTTTGATGGAATGAAATCACAAAGAAAGAATTAATTCACTTCTCACGGGCAGGAAGAAAAAGGGGCACGTGGATTTTAAAACACGAAGATTGTAAAGAAAGTTCTACAATAAAGATGGGAAGAGAGAAATTGTGGATAACATGATACACAAGAGAACCCTTCTGAGTAAACTGCTTTGCAAAATCTTTTTATAAAGCTTCAGTAGGTTTTTTAGAAAGTAGAACCCTATGCTCTTACTCTAAATCCTCTCTGATTTTATAACATTGATACTGGAAAATCAAATCTCTTGCCTGAAAGCTATAGTTTCAATTAACGAGGATGTTAAGCATTTTTTTTCAGATACATGAAAAGAGTGACAGGATTATAGACCACCAAACTGTTGGTATTTTAAGAATCTGACAGGCTCAGCACCATGTGCCATTCTAGCCTCTCTGTGTATCCTTTGTGGTTAAAACTCTTAAGCACTTTAAATTCTTTTGGTCAGTATTTTTTTCCTTTTAGGGCAGACAACTAGAAGCACATTCCAAGTAACTATTTATGGTGTACAGAAAATTATAAGATACTAAAATCACCTCTTTGAAGGTGTTTCCAGGCATTGGATAGTAAAACAAATATTTTATTTATTAAAAAAAAAAATTGTTGTTTTATATCTAGAATATAATTATCTATGTTCCGAATCAAATGAAAGACAGTAATAGCACAAAGACAGAGCAAAATAATACATGTCAAATCCTAAAGCCTTTACTTGGACAAATCTCCCATCAAGCTTTGGTGGAAGCTTTGCCTGATGAAATATGGCTGAGCCAAACCTGAAATAAGCAAAAATTTAAGCAGCCACACGAGTGAAATAAGTTATGGAACAAAAAATGAAATATTTATTTTTGTTGTCTGGAAAATAATGACAATTTAGTGCACTATTAGTATAAAAGTAGAAGTCCACTAAACCAGCAGTCCTCTGATACATTTATCCAGATACAAGAGGACCAAAAAGATGTTTGAAGAAGCAGATGACTTTCCAGAATATTTGATACAGGCTGGAAGAAATATGCGAACAAATTTTTCAAATCATCAAGCTCTGGCAAACAAAACTGACTGTAGCTTTGCATAACTTCATTTACAAATGGCTCAGTCCTCTCATGTTTCTTCTTTTCCAAGGAATAAGACAAAATTGTGGACCAGTCCTGTGCAGGAGACATATCTCTGTGTTGGGGTTTGTGGTGGGGAAGAGGCCAAAGCCCCTGTGCTGCAGCCAGGAAACACACCTGGAAGCAGGTTCCTTGGAGCCCCACACCTGGGAAAGAGCTGGTGGACACGCAGCCCAGCAGACTGTCCCACTGGGCAGAGCAGCACCCTGGGAGACAGGGGGTGAGAGGAGCTGCCAACCACCTGCAGCTGGTATATCAGGTCATGCAGCAGGAGACAGATTCTGGCACTGTGCTAGGAAAGTCTGTAAGACATACCCCTATCTGTGGGGGTGAGTGGATGCTGGAGCCAAATCTATGAGTCTCACACTCGGTGCACAAAAACTTAACAGCTCAGATGGATGGGTAAAATCTGTATCAGTGTAGAAACTGCATGGGATGAAAGCTTTACAGTTCTGCAGAGGAATCTGGTTCTGCTCTGTACCATCTGTGCACCAATTGTGTGGATTGTTTGTTGAGCTTTGTTTGGTTGGGTTTTTTCCTTCAAGAAAGATACATAAGTCAGTAAAAAGAATGGACTTCAGGTCAGTTTAACTCCTGAGCTATTGTTTTTGGCCCTTACCACTGCTGATTATAGGTTCAAATTTTGTACAAGAGTTAAAAAGAAGAATCATGCCTAATTGCTGTTTTCTGCAATTTATTTAATTTCAAGGACAACAATTTAATTTCAAACTTTGCTCAAATTAGAGGGGGAAGTAGAAAAAACCTAGAAATTCAGAAAAGGTAAGATTAGAGATCTGATTTTCAATGTTAGACCCTTACAGCTGACGGTATATTTCTATG
Organism: Pachycephala philippinensis; assembly: GCA_013397055.1. Lineage (NCBI taxonomy): Eukaryota > Metazoa > Chordata > Aves > Passeriformes > Pachycephala > Pachycephala philippinensis. Next base: position 184,789 of record VWZT01014475.1, on the reverse strand, counting down.
TGCATGTAGTACCCACATAGTCTGTTCGAAACCTAATGACCGTGTAATAGTAAATATCTGGCAGACCCAGACCATGAAGAGGATGCTTCCATTAGGTTTGTGCTTATACCTCTAGTATGATGCGTTTGTTTGCATGTATTCTTACAATATGCACACAAATTAGACTGAACGATTCTTAGCAACAAGGAAAGGCACAAGGAAAAAAATAATATAAGCTTATAAATACATTAAACATTTATATAACTATGCACATTCTATGTGTATAACAATAAACACATTTCAGTCTATGAGCATGCAGTAAACACATTTCAGATGACAATTTAAAATTAATGTCCACAGGCACTCCAAACATGCTGTGGCACTCGTGGAGTGAAATCTGAGGCTGTTAAAACAAATAGAAAACTTGCTTAATTAGGGTTTTGCAGACTGCAAAACTCCAGAGGGGGATCCAAGAGAACCCTTGAGGAAATTTAAGATTATATGACATCAAGGTGAAAAAAGGCATCACTCCTATCTGCTTCTCTTGACTTACAGGAAACACAGCACCTTCTGCTCTCAATCAACTGAAAGCAGCAATGGAAGAGATGGACTAAGACTTGCATAAACACTGGTAAATGTCTTACAGGAATGTTTTTTAAAATCTTGATGTTCTTTTCTGGCTTCTGGGGTTTTGGCAGGAACTCCAGTCTCTAGGCCCATTTCTGTGTACACAATTTAATGATGGGCTTGATTAAGAGACAGTAATTCCCAAGAGGTTTAGCTATCTTACTTATTGACATGAACACGAGTACAATGCCAAAATCAAATGGTTACGTCCCAAACCAATGGAAAATCACAGATGCATAAGCATGATGGATTCTTCATTTTTCAGGTTTCGTGTATTTCTACCATTTTCCACTGTATATGATCTATAATTCTTTATAATCTAAGCAACAACCAATCTGGCCTTGCAAGACCTTTTGCCAAACAACAAGTAGCAAAAACGTCAGCCTACATCTGCCCATGAGGGAATTACATTGAGGTCCAGTTATATTTGTCCCGGTAACTCTGTCTGCCAAGTGAGCCAGTTTCCCTCAAATGAGAATTCAAAGGAAGAACACAGATGTTGGCTCTGGGATAAGCTAAGACAAGACTGCGAAGGCAAATTCTAGACAGTGAACTCTGTTACCGGGTAGTTCAGGAGTCAACCTCAAAGGAAAACATGGCAATGAGTTCATAAAAATGAACTTGTTGACCTCCTACACAGGATTACAAATTTCCAGTGAGGTCAGTAGGATTTTCAGGCATATAATATATCTTAGGACAGGACTTAATATGCTTTCAAAACCGGTTTTTTATAAATGAAAGGCAATATAAAGAAAACATCCTTGACATCCCCTGTATTAAACTAATGGCATTGAACTTCAGACTAATTGACTATTTTCTTTTTCCTCTCCCTGGCAGACTCAAGGAGAAGAACCCTCTCCTATGGCTCTACATTCTATAAAAACTCAGTTTCCTGAAGTCTTCTCTCTTGCAGGAGAAAGTGGAGATGATCCACAGAGTGCAATTCTACCATATATTCTTTTACTGGAATAAGAAATGTTTTTAGATCAACAACTTCAGAAGCCAGTGGAGCATCTGTGTGCCAACATTAAAGTCTCTTTTCAGCTGTTAGAATTCCGTGCTTTCTAAAAGCCTTGCCTTCTCACAGGAAGATGGCCAAAATCTTCCAGATAGGAGTTTATGGCAGAAATCTACAAGTTTAGATCACTAATTACTGCTTTTGAATAAATCTCAATGTACATGTATAAATTATTCTGTATGACTTAATTTCTGTTTTATTATTTCCTTCAGTTTGACTTCCATCTGAATTCCAGTTTATTAAGAAATTTTGAATGTTTTATTTTTCATCCTTTTTCAGTCTTGTGGTTGTTCTCATTCTGGCATTTAGTGACTTTTCCCTTCACTTGTTCCTTTGTATTTCTTTAAGGCAACGAGCCATTCCTGTGGTGCTGGATGGGGATGGGGAAAGTTGCCAGCAAAATTTTTGGTGCACGTGCAATAGAAGTCCTCTCCCCACAAATTTAGGTTTGTAAAAGGTAACTCTAGGAGGAGTTTCTACAGACAGTGGTACATTCTTTCCAGAGGTAATTATAAGATCTTAATTTGTCTCAATTACTCATACATATTATATGCTTATATATTTGCCACATAATACGATAATGTAACAAGTACTTATGCATATTAAACATATGAATATGAGTGCAAGCATAACATGTTTCAATATTCCAAGTAGCACAATGAATCCTCAAACAGCCTAGTGCTTGCAAACACCATTACACGAACAGAACAAAAAGTCTCTGTCAACCAACTAAAAATAATCATGTACGATAAAATACAAACATATTCCTTGTATCTTATAACATTTTCAGAAAATTTTTAGACAATGATATTTCTCACGTAAAAATATTTTCATCAAATCTATCCATATGAAATTTTATATTCCATTTGCTGTACTAGAAACTCAACAGTGTGATAAACTTAAAGAAAGAAATAGAGAAATGAACTAGATACAGAAAATCCTTGCTTTCTTTTTCGTTATTATGACAAACTGCAAAACTCAAATATTGAATCTGAGAAATATAAATTATATTGTAGTTAGCATAAGTGTGATGCAAAACCCACTGATATATTTGGAAAACAAATGAGTCTCACAACTCACACAGAAAGTCATCAAACTGAGAATCGAGTACAGCAGTGAAAAAAGCTGGAAAGCAATATAAACTGTGTAAAGGTTAGTGATGGTGCAATGAAACTTTGACTATTGTGTTCCGTGCCACTTCAAGAGATGTTTAGCTGAAAGAGAAAGGTGTCAAAGACAAGTAATGAAAATGTGGTTGCAGGCACAATATGACCCTATTATAAGAAGAGACTGAAATGAATAAGTGATAATATGACACAGGCATCAGATAATTAAATTTTGGCAGTAAATGCCAAGAGCAGTTATGTCCACAATGTGATTTCACAGGAATTCTCGGCAAAGAAACACATAAAGGAAACTTCATGGTTTTGATCACTACTGTAAATGTAACAAAGAAAGAAAATGGAGGGGCTCAGTCATAACCTTCAACTGCCTGCCAAAGTAAACAAGAAGGCGTTTGATTTTCAGCCAATAAAGATGAAGTGAAAAATGAAAGTGGGAAAGCTCTGCATAGAGCTTTTTCTGCTAGAGAAAGACAGGCAGATGTGCATGATACTTTATTTATGGCTTTTGTAGAATACAAATGATTGAAAATATTAGAAAGTGTTAGTCCTTCAGATGTCTGCTGAAGATGTTAAACAAGGTAAAGAAACTTTGTAAAAGTGGAAATTCAATTGGGAAAGTGCGCTTCTCTTCATCAGTGTTGTTTCCCCTAGAAGCTAAACTCATCTATGGGATTAAGCTTCCAACTGCATTATCAGATTACCTAACATACATTTTTGAGACGAGACTACCAGAGACCTCTGATAGATGGTAGATGAGAAAGAGTCAGCAAGGCAGAGACATGAAATATTTCTGGAGTTAACACCTTGTACAACAGGATATAAATCAGCAAAGTAATAAATTTTGCAAAACACTTTTTAACACATTTCAGGAGATGCTAATCCATATTTCCACAGATGTTTGACAACAGTAATTGCGTTTTCCATTTTGGCTATCACACAACTTCCTCCAATCAGTTTCAAAGTTAGCCCTCACACTGCTTCTGCATATGGATAAATGATTGGTGTTTCCTCCAACTCAGGAAATGTTGGCACACCACACCATTGCATGCAAATTAAACTTGCTTTGATATTGTAACCAGAAGTAGTTTGATATTGGAAAGATTTTTTTTCTAAAATAATTCACAATTTAAGGGTCATTCAGAGGCAGAAGTCAACAATCCCCAGCCCAATAAGACTGTACTGAATTGCATAGCAGGAGAGAGACACTGACCTTTTTAGATTCAGCCTGCTGCTGTCCATTTGTATGGCCATCTCTTTCTCTATTTCCTACTTCTTTTTCCCCCCTTAAGTAGATATTTAATGATTTCTTTAATATCCCTTCCTGGTAGAAAGGTAAGAGATGACTGTTCATTGTTAAAAGTGATAAAGTGATCATTTTCCATTGTCATAGAAAAAAAAAATGTGGTTCATCGGTAATTGTCTTATTAAATTCTTGATGCACTGTTTGACACTATGATACATCATTGACCACAAATAGTCACAGAAATCTTGTCTTCCAGCCAAGGATGAAACTTAAAACATTACTTCATGTCAAAACTGAAAGGGAGGAAACTGAAAGATGCAGAGTGAATGGAGAACTATTGCAATACTGTCTTACATTCTCCACTGTGTTCAGTATATGTCAACTGAACATATACTGTATGTCAATATATGTCAATTGAAACACACTTATCAAGACATTTTCTATACCTTTTCACTAAGTATACCATTATGTCCTATGAGATGACCTAAGAAAGCACGAGATACTAAATTATAAAGAAAGCCAAGCTGAAGGAATTATGGAAAGAAAATACTTAAATAAGCAACATTCACCACTAGAGAATCTAGAGAAAGAACCAGAAATTATGGCCATCAGAAGTCCTACCTATTCAGGAAGAAGCATTTAAAAATAATTTTAAAATATTTTACAGTGACATGTATTTATCTTCCACATACTGAACACAGTGACAAACAAGTGTAATACAAGAAACAAAGCCAATTTTAAGGGAAGAAAAATGTTTGCTATTCAAGCCATGGATCTAGTAACAGATGGAAATTGAACCTTTTAGACTGTTCTTACCATAATGACTACTTGGAGAACTTACTAACTCCAATTATAGCCACAATTAGCACTTTTTAAGGACATAGATGTATAAAGAACTGAGACAGATCTAACACCAATAAAAAAGTACCCTGTTTTCTGTTATGTTGGCTTATCAGACTCTGCAACTGGAAAAGGATTCATCTTTTTCACCACTTCCCCAGATTTTGCCTGTTCTGGCTTCCAGAGAACGGATTTGTCTTCATGATTTTTAGTGACACCTTCAGTTCTCTAAGAAAAATGCACTAAGCAGTTTTTTCTCCCTGGTGCAACCCCAGCACAGTGCCCTCTATCCCATTTATCCACCACTAACGAGGCACTGGGCAGAACCAGAAGGCACAAAATGAGGTTTTCCGGTGGTTGTTTGATCAGCCCTGTGAGGCCATTGGCAGTCAGCACACCTGGGGTAGACCAAGTCGGAGCACTCTTTTACTATCACAGAACTTAAATAGAACTTTCTTCCCTTTCCCTTTGGCAGCTCCATGATATATCTCACTTGCAGCTCAAGGTCCAGCAACATCTCTTAAGCTATAACAATACAGACAAACAGAATCCTAGCACTGTTTAACTACCACAGTCCCACACACTGTATCTTTCTATAGCTCTTTCTCATGGAATTTCATCCTATGTCATTTATAGATACATTTTAGTTAAACATTATCTGGAGAAGAATTATTGATCCACAAAGCAGACTGAATGCGTCTTAAAAAGAACTTCTGACATCAGCAGGTTGTTGATACACAATTATTGTTTATTTAAAGAGCTTCTGAGAAACTGTGAGAAGGCTCATTGCTATTTATCCCGAAGCATGGATGTTAGCCTGCAGTTGGAATGGAAACAGACTAATGTTTCCAATGAAAAAAAACCCTTCTAGCCAAATTTTAATTGAAGCTAGATAGCAAATGAAACATTTTTTTCGCCTGGGGAATAGAAGACTCTGAAAACAAAATAGTATCAATGAATTTGGGATTATTTTAATACCAAAAGTCTAAACAATATAAATTATATACAGAAAAGTATTTAGAAATTCTTTTGTGGATAAAGAAAAGCCAAAACCTTTTTCCAGAAAATACTGAGGTGGATACTGATGTGTTTTTCCAATGTGAAAATACTTATCTGTTAGCAATCTGATATCCTCAGCTCTGTCTGCTCATGACCATAGACTAATTTTCAAAATTAATCCTTAGGATTTTCATTCCACAGTTTTAAAATGAGTATCAATGTGTTCTGAAGGCTTTGTTGTCTCTCAGAATTTCACATTAGTCATTAAACAATCATCTTTCATTGTATACACTGTTCATGTCTTGCAGCAACATTTATCTTTAATAGATGATGGTCCAACAAATACACTGGAACGGATTAATTGTGTATCAGTGCAACTCATAGACTTGTCTAAGAGGGAAGAGATGCTGCTATTCCGTAACTCAGTGAAATAAAATATAAGGCACCCAAATATGCAATTGTTATCTTTTTTGTTTACAAGACACATATACTAAAATTTATTCAGCAAAGCAGTTTGAATTTTTTAATTTTTCTAGGAAAGCTTTGTACAGAAGCTTCCTCTGTAATACATACTTACCTTCACACATACAAGTTACTAGATCCTAGTTAAATACTCTGGATCAAGACCGTAGCTGTAGTATTCCATAAATAAGGAGCGTCTGGAAAAATTACTCTTAAAATGTTTGGGTCTCCAGAAAATATCAAAACTAGTTACTTTAAAGTTTGCATAACACCTGAGATCATGGTCAAACTAAAATGCAGTCGATGGCTATGCAGAAAAGTTGTGGAGGCTTGGATGGGGAACTTACAGGTGTGTCTTAGCACTGCCTAGACCAGAGACATTACACAGAGATTCCACTCCATATTTAAAAGACAAGAACATCATGAGCCCTGAAGAACTGTTTTCTAAGGGTTAACAGTAATGCTATCATGTAGAATATTACCATTAGGCACTACTATCTATTCCCTTCAGTAATTAATTACCTCTGATAAAAAACAGTTTATTCACTCTGAAATACTGGTTGACTTCCTCTCTCAAGTACTTTGATTGCTAGACATGCCCAAGCCAGAATGCCTGGCTCACCAGTTATTTCAATAATCTCTTTCAGTAGCCAGAGTCTCCACCCAAAATCTGAGTACAGAATGTAGAAAATCGGGGCATCCTGTATCTATTGCAAGTTCTCTGTCTGGGAGGAAACATAAATCAAAAACCTAAAATGAATAATGCATGGCCAAGGCTTACAATCTTCAAAGTCCGTGAAGGCACAGATCATCTCATATCAGTAATTAGTAAAACATTGTTCCCTTTGCAAGAGAAGACTCCTGGCCAACAGAACTGGCCTAAGAATTCTTAAGACTCTAGAGGAGATCTTACTCCTGAAAATGAAAATGAAGGAATGATTAGACAGCAAATTCTCTATGAGTACGGTATGTCCCTAAAGGGGCCAGTGTTGTGTAACTATGTAAATCACCCCTGATGAACAGGTTAAGACAATAGGATGGGGACCTGTGTCTGCCGTATCAAGAACAGTCAGGAGTGATGTCATGGCTGAGAGACCATCTGGCCTTCATTAAAAAGAGAGAAGAAAGTATTAGGACAAAAGAAGACAGAGAAGAAGCTGTTTGAATCTGTGTCTAGAAAACAAAGCCAAATAGTTCAGCAGCCAACACTTCAATGAGGTTGAGAAATAAGCAAGCCCACTTGAGGAGAGAGGAAGTTGATCCACATAAGCCAATTCAAGAAGCAGACAGCCTTGGAGTAAAACACACACATACCATTGGGTAGTGACATGGAGAATTTAGACTCTCTGGCATGAGCTCTTCTTTTAGTGATCAGAGTGAAGATGAAAATACAAAAGTTTTCTTAACTTCTGAGAAGAAAACCTCAAAGTCTAGCTGCCTTTTGCAGGGTATTTGCATCTTGAACAATCAGCAAAGAGAAAACCCCTGAGAAATATGGTCCCAACTGAGAAAACAAAGGTAATCCCACATGTAGGTTTGGTCACGTGACTTAACCTTTGCATGTTCTGCACAACCAAAATGAGGCTTTGGACTAAATCCTCAGTTCAGGAGAAGCAAGTCTATTAATTGCAAAAGATCTGCAAATCATCTTTCAACAAGAGAACTTCAACATATGCTGTATGCTGAGCAGCAAGGAAAGACCACCAGCACACCTCTGCTAATATCACAAGGACAAAATTTTGGATCTTGAGTGCCTGTGATGTAGCAAACCCATTGTAATAGCTAACATGGACCCATTTCAAGAACTTGTGGTTTGAGAACAGACACTGTTTAAGACCAGAGGGCATATCTAGGACTTGATTTTTTTTCCCCAGCAACAATAACCTTTGAAGAAAGAGTACAGTCTCTGAAAATGTTGATCAGGCAGTAAATGGAAACAGCAGTGCTAAATATGCAAGGCATTTTTGGGGGCCTGTTTCTTCAAATAAATATAGACTTAGGGCAGGTGCCAGACTTAGAGGGAGAACAGAAATTTGGGGACTGTTCCTCATCAAAGAGATTATCCAATAATAGGGAAATACCAGAAGAATCCCCTTCCCACAAGGTACACTGCATGTCTGTTCTTTCCTTAAGCCACAACTAACATACCGTGCGCCTAAAATATGAAGTTGGTCAAAGAAGTAATGACACACATTCTTGTTGCACACAATATCACCCTTAAAACTGAAACAGCAATAGCCCTGAAAATGTAAATAGTGTTACAGTGTTTATCTCTGTACTTGATCACACAAAAAAAAAAAAACCACCCCAGAAAACCTTTTATCCTTCAATGTGTCCAGCTGCACATTGGTGTCCAAGGTCCTGCTCCTTAGAACAAGGTCAAAGCAGAAACTTATTAATTTCAACAATGCAGGATCTAATTCTACATGTAACACTAGACAAGAGACTCATATTTTCAGGTAGATCATTAGTCAAAGACCAATTGCTTAAATACTGTATTTATTGCAAAAATACCATGTGAACATAATAAAGGGTTAAGCAGAAACATTTTAAATCAAAACACTTATCAGTTCTTTCCACTTTTATCCCTACTCATATCATAACTCCTCAAAATATAGTGAATTACTTAAACAGTTGCAGCTGGTACAGAATGCATTTGGAATACCCATGTATTTCTACACCTTAGGCAGCGGCATGCTTTGGCTTAAACAATCAAAAGATGCCTCAAATTCCATTAATCTCTTCCTCAAATAAGTGTTTCCTACCTTGTGTGAAAAAAAATTAGTAGCAAAACTAGCCAAAGTAAGACATTAAACAGTTTCAGAGTGAAGAAAGGGCTGGAAAAAACATAAACTACATTAGATATGAAAAGAAAAGAGTGGAATGATCAACTAACTGAGGTTCTACACAAACTTAGAAGTTTGAGGAACACTAATTGGCTTTATTACTACAATTAAGTCTAATAGTACAGGGACAGAATAGGAGGAAGCATTATTGGTGACAAAAATTAGTCAGGACAGTCAAATATAAAACTTACTGCTAGCATTTGCAGGAGAATTATGACGTACAGAGCACAGGAAGTAAAATTCATTAACTACTAAGACAGTATCTCTGACTTTGGAATATCCTGAACTGCAAACTGCTGGAGCTGGGGAGAATATTCCGACAAAGTAACAATACATGATTGCCCTGTTCAAATGCTTTTTTTCCAACAGCATTTTATTTAAGCCTGGGGAGAAGGCAGGAAACTGGCCTAGGGTAACCTCTACTTTAACCTAGGGCAATCATTCTCGTGTTCTTAAAATGGATCATGGTTGCATAAAATCAATAAAGGCAGCATAATACATTGGGGGAAATCATATAAAAATATAATCCCTTAAAATTATCATAATGAGGGGTGGTCTTAAGGGGAGTCATTATGGATAATTCTTTGAAAATAGCAGTTCAATATGCACTACGATTCAAAAATGCACACAATACAAACTACGAGGAAAGAAATAGAAATAATTCTGAAACAATATAAAAGTACCGTGTTCCCAACATCTATAAAGTATGCAGTTTTGACATTCCATCTCAGAAAAAAAAAGACCCTATAAAACTATAGTTTTAACTCCTAAAGTACTACAGTGTCTATAAAACTATAGAAAGAGTATCAAAGACAAATAAAAGTATGGAACAGCTTCACATGGCTACTCAGGGCCTGGGTGGGTGCTCTGTTCACTGGGTAATAAACTGGCTGGATGGCTGAGCCCAGAGAATGGTGATGACTGGATTTACATTCAGCTGGCAACCAGTCACCAGTGGTGTTCCCCAAGGATCAGTGTTGGGACCAGTCCTGTTTAATATCTTTATCAATGATCTGATAAGGGGATGGAGGGCACCCTCAGTCAGTTTGTTGATAACACCAAGCTGGGCAGTAGCGTGATATGCTAGAGGGCAGGAAGGCTCTGCAGAGGGATCTGGACAGGCTGGATTGATGGGTCGAAGCCAATAGTATGAGGTACAACAAGGCCAAGTGCCAGGTCCTGCCCTTGGGTCACAACAACTGCCTGCAACTCTACAGGCTGGGGACAGAGTGGCTGGAAAGCTCCCCAGCAGAAAAGGACCTGGGGGTGCTGGTCAATAGCAGCTGAACATGAGCCAGTGTGAGCCCAGGTGGCCAAGGCCAAAGGCATCCAGGCCTGTGTCAGCAACAGTGTGGCCAACAAGACCAGGACAGTGATTGTCCCCCTGTGCTCAGCACTGGTGAGGTCACACCTTGAGTGCTGTGTCCAGTTTTGGGCCCCTCAATTCAGGAGGACCATTGAGGGGCTGAAGCATGTCCAGAGAAGGGCAGTGAAGCTGGTGAAGGGTCTGGAGGACAAGTCCTGTGAGGAGCAGCTGAGGGATGCGGGGGTCTTTAGCCTGGAGAGGAGGAGGCTCAGGGCAGACTTTATTGCTCTCTACAACTACCCAAAATGAGGTTGTAGTGAGGCACAGGTCACTCTCTTCTCCCAGGCAACATGTAATAGGACAAGAGGAAATGGCTTAAAGTTGCACCAGGGGATGTTTACATTGTATATTAGGAAAAATTTCTTCATGGAAAGGGTGGTCAAGCATGGGAACAGACTGTCCAGGGAAGTGGTGAAATCATCATCCCTGGAAGTGTACAAAAACCATGTAGATGTGGTGCTTAGGGACATGGCTTAGTGGTGGACCTGGCAATGTTATGTTAATGTTTGGACTTGATGACCTTAGTAGTGTTTTCCAACCCTAATGATTCTATGTTTATACAAAAAGAAAAACAAAACACAGCAAGACGCTTCACTTAAAAATACCCAGAAGATTGAAAGTAAAAGATGACTAATATTAATGTTGGGATAACTAAAGTCATTAATGCAATTAAAGAGGCTAACAGAAAAGAATAATCTGGTTTTTGTTGCTCTGCAAATAATAAGGGTCACCAACAAAATCTTCACATAGCAAGTGAGAAGCAATATTAAGCTAGACCAACCTTTAGTTTCATTTCATGTGACTGACCTGATACTCTAAATTACATTAAGTAAATGAGGTCAAGAATTTATATGTAAATATTCATATAAAAATAATATAAATAGAGCAGATGCTTACTTTATTATTATTATATATATATTTATTTTTATGGAAAGAGCTACTTAAAGTTGAATCATATTAGCAATTAGAGTTCAGGAAAATGCCAGCCACGGTAGTTTCCTGTACATTTTTACACCTTCTTTTGAAAGCACAAATGTATCAGCAATTTTCAGAGACGGGATACAGGACCAGATGGAATTCTGATATTCAGATGAACATAAAGTACAAGGCTTTAAAGTTCTGATTTTTCACAATTCCTGAATAATTTTCATCTCATAAAGCCACATATTATTCCAGGCAACGTATTTATGAGGTTTTGTTTATTGTTCTGTTTTGTTGATGTTTCTCAAACCCAGGACTACTGCTTCTAAAATATACTTCTTGCCATGTCCCGCAGCCCAAGCATACCCATGTTTTATTTTTTCTTTTAAATTCCAGTATGACTTAGGCACATTGAGTAAACAGATTTAATAAGCTGAACTCAATCGTGACTTCTCCACTTACATTTTTTGGCAGAAAATGCCTTTCTGAGTTTCTATTTCAGTAAGATTCACTTAATACATCCAAAGCTGAGTAGGCTTTGATCCACAATTACAAAGTTAATATATATGGAGAAAGAATAATGCTGGGAAAATGCTCTCTTGGCAAATAGACGCTGGAGCAAATTAATCCCACAAATTTCCCACCTTTAATGAGTTCAAGTCTTGCCATCATTAATAATACTGAAATAGTTATTAACATTTATATAAATATAATGAGAAAAGGTCTTTGGACCTGCCAGCAGGATCGAAAGCTATTGGAACTTCTATCACATGAGCAAGATCAAAACCAAAGCAGCTATACTCCTTTTTTTTTCTTTTGCTTTAAGTAACTCCATAGCCCAGGCATCTGACTATCGTCTTGACTTAAAGTACTTGGCTATAACCCAAAAACAGGTTCAAATAAGGTTCTTTGATTCCACACACATGCACATACACACGTTCTTTCAATCCACTCTCCTTGCATGCAGGAGTCAACAGGAGTTAAGGGCAGCACTTCAAAGTATGCTCAGCACTTTGCAGGATGCGGCCCTTTATCCTTATTTGACCCCTTGTGCTTGCTTAATTCTGTTTTTGCCAGTTCTACTGATAATATTCCTTTTTTGCAAGAAAAAATACTGTCCACACCCCACTGATGCCTACTGCCATCTTTCCTTGAAGCCCTATACAGAACCTATCCCCCAGTTACTAAGGGTAGTTTCTATATTCTGTATCATTAATTTTCGAAACAAAGATAATTCTGAAAACCAAGACAATAAAATTCTCACTTGAATTTGCAAGGTTGGGAAATTCTTTAGTAAATACATAATTTTTCCCTGAGATATTGTTCTATTGTAGTCTGTAAGGAGATGTCTATTTATTTTTTAAAATATCAGGACTGAATTCTCGTTGCTCGTGATCCTAAAATGTGGATTAGAGTTTATCTTGTCATCCAGTTACTCTAATTTTATTCAGACTGGTAAACTGTCTAAACTGAAAATTTTCTGCCTGTTTCTTTAGGTTCTCATCCAACACAAATGACAGCATTAGATTAGTGGGAAAGAGGAATGATACACATCTAGAGCCTTTTCTGACAGTCACTTAGGGTGCACATCTGTATCCAGGACCTCGCAGACACCATAGCAGAATTCATTAGTTTATGCACTGCAGTTTTACAAAATTAGTGGTGATGAGTACTTTAAAAAGTCATGAGTCTTCTGGACTTTGTTAATGGATCATCAAGTGAACTATTAAAATTTCGTGCACATCAGCCAGTAGTGCCCAAAGGCTGCATTTTTAAATACATGTTTAAATACCAACACAAAAGTGACTTGAACATTTTGGAAGATAGTCAACAATTTGACTGTTTGTGAGCCTACAAAGCTGTTAAGGAATCACATTTTAGCACCTAATCTTGCAAATATGAGTTCAAATGGTTTGGACTTTATTCTTAGAAGTCATACTGCATTTAACTACATAGACATTTAGCTTATCAATTCCCTAGAATTTCTGTTATTAACATAAGTAATCAGTATATTTCCCACAAAGTTTTAGAAGAGCCAGGGTAGTTTATCTGATTGGAATCTGAATTGTGGAAACAGCGGTGCAGAAGGATTTTTCATTATTGGCTTTTTAACAAGAAAGTTCCAAATTTCAAGAAGCTAGGTAAAAGGAAGTAAAAGTTGTCCTCTGTTTGAGAGACATTGATTCTTTAAAATTTCTGAGCTTTTTGCTGTCTGCCTGAGTATAATCACTTTGTGTTTTGTTTCTAAGTAAATGAAATATTGATTGAGTTTTCATATCTTTCCACAAGTTCATTAGTAGCTATGGAAAGAAAGCAGCTAGTAAGACAGGGAAGAGCACACCTACTGCGTTATTTGACACTCAGGTTAACACATCCCAACTTCTTTAACAGATTTTCTTTTTAGTGTTTAACCACCACACCTCCTTTCCAGGCCTCCTTTTGTTCATCTGCAAGAGATGTAATATTCTTATCAGAGTAATCAGATGTTTACTATATTAATATTTTTTAAATGCTTACACATTCTTAGATTATTGGCACTAAATAAATTAAAATTGCTGCATACAACTTGCAGACTCCTTATTTTAAAAGTCTCATGAGATAGCTTATTAGCAAATAAATTCTCAGTGAGAAAATGAGAACATTACTCACATATTAATGTATAAATTCAATATTTTAAGAACTCCATTCATAGAAACATCTCTTTTTTGGAAAAATTGGCACTAGAAATTGCTTAGCAGCAGTCCCCACTATTGTTATTTGCATTATAACCCATATCTACTGCATTAGTAGTACTAATGCATTCATAAATCAGGATGTATTTTTATATTAGTAAGATACAGTAGATAACTCCTGTATGCTTTTCAGAAAAAGTTACGGTGTGCTCACCAGATCATACTTTACAGATGTTGCATGACATTACCACATAACATTATATCACGTTAAATACAGTCCAGAAAATGAACTAAAATAAAAAGATGAGTGGCAATACTCTGTACAAACACTACTTTCCCAAAGTCTGTCTCATATACTATAACAATTTTCTATTTTTAAGTACATTTTAAGACATAGAATTCTACAATCTGTTTTAAAATACTTGAAAGACAGATGTGAATGATGCTCACTAAAGAGTTTTGGAGCCACCAATGCCTTTGGAAGCAAATAGTAAAGCTGAATGGTCTAATGGTTCTTTTCAATCAAAATTTGTTGTTCTTATCCCATGTAGGAACTGCATTTTAATATATGCCACTGCTCATTCCTTCCAATGAATCAGTGATAGGAATCCCAAAAAACGCTGACCAGTATCTTCTAAAATTTGATATTGTTGCACTATTGCTGATCTTTAAACATGGAATCGATTCACCTTGATACAAACATACTTTTTAATCTACACTATGTAAAATAATTATTGATTAATCCCATTCTGTCTCTAATTTTGGAGCATTTAAATGTAATTGGTTTCCAAACTAAAGGCTATTTTCACACTCAAACACACACAAATAATTAACCCAAAAGGATTACAAGAAAATAAAAATACTTCAATCTTGAACACACTCCGTAATGTTACATAAGTCATAGGAACACATATCCTGAATGCATAAGGATATTAGGTCTCTAAATTTTAATAGTAAATATTCTTTAATTCGTCATTTGCCTCATTCTTGATACCACACAGTTTTCAGAATCCTTCTTGTGATGTGAAATCAATTTTTGTCTTCCACTGAACTCAGTAAGGAAGTCAAGGAACAAAGAGGCAATTCAGGAAGAAAACCTAACCCTCTGTGTTTACCATTGTGTTAAACTGACTAATACAAATGAAGAAAAATTTTAAGCAGTCAAATAAATATTTAGGGGAGTTCAAATATGAGCATTCAAGAAAAACGGAAGTTGTAACATACTCCAAAAAGCACCTGATTCTTCATTTGCAGACTGGTTGTATGTACTCAAAATTCACAGTAACAAAAAAAAAAGAGAATGAAAGGGTAAAAAACGCACTGTAAGAACCACATCTTGGGCTCCTCATCCAGGTGTTTTTCTTCTGCTGATAAAACTGAAAGGAACAGACATTCCATTAAACATTTCCTTGTATAAGTCGGTTACTCTAAGACACCTTTGGGGGCACATTTTGTGATCCATTCAGGATAACCAATTCCTACAGTCTAAGCTAGTATCTAGATGACTTTTAAGGTCCCTTCCAAACCAAACCATTCTATGATTCTATGAACTGGGAAGCAAGCACAGAACATGAGCAAAACAATTCCAGCTGGTGGACTGCCTCATGTGGATCATAACTAAGGTGAGGAATTTGGCTGGTCCTCTTTCTGTAACGCTGCAAGGGCTGATGTAAAACTGAATTTAGAATCTGAAAGTTCTAAGGTTCTCTCTACTGGTCCTTTGCCAAAAAACTCAACTCATTATCATTAACGTATTTTGAATCATCCTTCAGCAGTTTTACCATACAATTCTTACACAGGCAGTGCTTACATATAAATTTGGTTATTTACTGTAGTGAAACCCAGAAACATAAAATCCTGCCCTTGGTCCCCACCCAGGCATCCCCTGCTACAAAGCATTGTCGATTCAAAATTCTGAAGTTTTTAGTGCAACTTGTATGCACTAGTAACTAACAATAAAATACGCAGTTCCTTTTAGCAACAGGAGTACTATTTTACAAATCTCAATTCTTTTTTAGAATGATTTAATAAGTCTGTTAATGCCAATGAGAGTTCTGGCTGTGAAAGAACATCCACATCAGGGACTAGTCAGAAGTATGGAAAAAGCAGAGTACTGTGACTAATATTGTTAATGCCTCTTTACACAAGATTACAGAGTCACATTCTCAAATCCTGAGGGGAATTTGGCTTAGTAGCTCACTCTCTCTGATACTTTTAAAGAACAGAATGTAAGGTGCTAAAAATATTTATTTGGCAAGAAAATTATCTGAGACACTCTTAGGGGTAAAATAATTTCACAGTAGGTGGGTCCAGGCAGAGGAAACTGTTTGGAAGGTATTAAAGAAACTGAAGTGTATTGTGATTGACACACAAAATAATATTATGGAGTCATGTTCTTCATTCCTCAAAAGAAACGTGATCAGTGACAAACTTTTTGCATGAAGTCTCTCAAAGTATCTACTTAACTTTTTCCTTTGAGCAGTAAATTGCTTTGAAAAGTGGTATTATAAACAAGAGACATTTAATGAAAGAATAGGTAGAATGTAGAATCCCATGGGATTTTTTTAACTGTCGTACAATATATTAGAAGCTGTGAGTTTGTTTTATTAGCTAATTAAACAAGCAAAAAAACCACACAGCATATAAGATTAGTATTTAGTTAAATATCTTTAAAAGTACTATTTAACTAATGTTGCTAATTCCTCCATTCATAAGTTTGTGTTCTCAAACTGTAAAGGAGCATGTGGGATTTAATGATTGATTTTTAAAGATAATGTCAATAAAGAATGGTCATTCTGTCCTGAAGAGAACAGGAAGTGAAATAATTACTCAGAAAAATTTAAGAATTAATGTTTTTTTAGATTATTATAACAACACTACAGCACTACTTGGTTTAGGCAAAATGCTTCTTATTCTTAAATCACTTAGTCCTTTCACACTCTGTTACCAGCAATTTTTGTAGCACTGTTTCCCAGGAGAGACCTGCCGAAATACAGAAATAGGCACTCCCTGGAAAAGCTGTGTGACTCCTCTGTCTGGTAGTACTTTTGTTACACAATATTTTGACCAAAACATTTAGAACTCTTGCTTAATTTAGAAATTTGTTTTTATTTCGTATCAGTTTCATTTGTTAACGTGTTCAAATATAGAAATAAGATCTCCCATCACAAACCAATATGTTGATGACTTTAGTACCATGTTCTTCATTCACTTCTGTACTCAGCAACTTCTATTTCAGAGAAAGCCAGTAAAAAAATATGCACCTAGAAATGGTGCCATTTTCAAGATGAAGTAACAACTCCACCCTCACATCTAAAGGTTCTCAGTTTAAAACATAAGGCACTAAATTTAATAGCAAATGCCTCCCAGAGCCAGATAATGAATGATTTTCACAATTGTGAGTACTTATTCCCTTATTCTTATCCCTTATTCTTATACTCCCAGCTCAACAAATAGGTCAACTAATTTTTTAAGTGGCCATAGTCTGGCCTTCTGTTCTACTTGGTAACAAACTAGTAGTTTTGTTGTTTCATACTACTGACAGTATGTAATATGAATGAAAAATGAGAAGGACATAGCTTCTTTTTCAACATTCCCAGTCAACTTCACTTTTCCTCATATAAGATTTAAAATCTCTGTCAGCATATACCTGCCTGTAGCCTAGGTCTACGTTGAATCCCAGGAGGAGCTTTGCCTTTCACAAGCCAGATTCTGATTTATACCATCTGTAAAGTGAAAAAATAATGAAAGTCTTTAAAGTGAAAAAATAATGTGTTATTTTTTCCTCGTAAATCACACAAAGCTCTACATTGAAAACAATTTAATTTTCAAAAACTATAGCTCTCAAACTCATACAAAAAATATACCAACATATAAAGTATTTAGTAGTAAAAGAACTTTTTTTAGTAAACACATTTTTTTTCTGACTTCACATTATGGGAAATCACAAGGCTCTTTTATTCTAGAAAGACTAATCAGTTGATGCGGAACCTGACTGAACAGAGGATTCTGCTCTATGTAGTTCTATAGTATAAAAGCTACTTTACAGCTACACTTCATTGTACTTCAGTCTCTTAGGCAGCCTATTCAAATCAAATAAATTCTCAACACATGCTTATATGACCTGCCTATTCAATTTATATTAAAAAGTAATTCTTAATACTTTCCAGGTATTTAGCTTGGGCAGCAATACACTTAAGAGTGAGCTGATTCTTTAAAAGTTGTTTTGCATCGAATCTAAATTACAGCAACCGAAATCAGTGAAGACAGACTTTCAGACTTGTTGTCAGAGCTCTGCCACATACAGTTGGTCTGCTTTCTCTAACTTGAGATCTCAGGGCCCTTTGTTTAAGACTGATTGCTTCCAGATGTATGGGAAAGTGTCAGTGGAGAGAAAGAGAAGGTATACTTCACACCGGTGCAATTGAAATTGCAGTGAAAAACAGACTCTGCAAATCAAAGTCAATCCCTTCAATGTATCTATTTACCCTGTCCTCTGTTACATGTTGAACTATTCTTTCTTATGTTTTTAGTCAAACTCCAGAAAAACAGAGACATTTTGCCTGCACAATTTCTTAGCCATATGACTCTGTGCTGCCCTATTCAGGGCAAGATAATAACCTTATTCACTGAAGAACACCTGCCCTATTGAACCGAATTCAGTTAAGCCATCTGTAAAGTGACACATTCGCCATATGAAAGATCTAATATTCTAAGCACTGCATACAGTACCTCATTACACCATAACAGGGGCTGTTTCATGCAGTTATTAGTAGAAACAGAGTATAACTGTGCCAGACTGCAAGTTCACATTCTCCAGATCATCGGTGTGCAACTATTACCGGCCCATGACATTGCAGCTCTGCATTGAGCTGTCAGAAATATACCTGATGATTTTATTTCCTGTATTTCTTCACAGATTTCTAACAGAAGTGAACACTCTGCCATTATTGGACTCTCTTTTTGTGCAAATCAGCAAGCAGCACAAATTTCAAAGGAGCAGATAAAATGAACCATGTTATAGGTCAACAGAGAAGGATATTATCCAAGGAGATTTGGCAATTCTTCCTGTGTTGTCTGCCCTGCTAATTCGGTTCTACAGAGCTAGCAGTCAAGATCCATTTGAAAATAGGATATTGGATAAGAAAGTCTGTGTTTGTTATTGGATAAGAAACTCTTATTATAGAGTTCTTTTAATGTCTATTCCATACTTCAATGAAACACTGAGAAAACTCTGCACTGGAATCCAAAACAATGAACCATGAGACTTCATAGCCAAATACAATGTTTCCAAATGTTTCAGAATAATTCCTAAATTCCTGCATTTGTATTTAAGGTGAGATTCTTGCAATGATGAATATGTGACACTGCAAGTTATAATTAACATTAGTTTTTCTCGTATTTCTTATTACATACACATAGTATTTTTTTCAAAAGAAAATTTTGAAAGGGCAAAAAATATGCATAGAAGACAACATTTCAAAAAACACAGCCATCAAGTGTATGCAATTTTCAGTAATGTAATATCAAATTAATTTGTGTTTAGCCAACAGGAACACTAAAACACATAATAACCCATATAATATTAAAACTCCATTTTCTTATGCCCTTAAGTTATTAGTTCTAGATACACAGAATCAAGAAATACAGAATTCAAGAGAGTTAGGCAAGTGGAAGTAAAAACAGGAGACAGATTCATCTGGTGGTACTGACCTATAGAAGAGAATGTGGAACTTAAATAAATTTTTTTTACTCTTTCTACATCATAGGCTTATTTTTACACAACTCAAGAGATAAAGAGCATTATTTTGGTCCCCTATGATGTAGGACCTGTCTTCATATAAACAGATCACAGCCTGTCACAAACACACAGTTCCCTTTCACAGATCCTCTAAAGCCTTTCTCCCGGGATATCTGGGTGTTTTTTCTTCCTGACATAACTTTTCATTTCTTTATTTATCTGCAAAACACACATAGCAGAGGCAGAAATTCTGTGACTTCTTTGTATTTCACAATGACAATTCTCAGCTCTCAGAGAAGAGCTAGGGGAAAAAAGGACAAGTCAATCTTCACTGGTGATTCAAACATTGCCAACAAAATCACTGGTTGGTGCTTTCTGACACTGGCCAATCTGCGATGTAAACTGTATTTTTGGGGACTGGACACAAACAGTTAATTCATTAAATATGGTGTTATGATCTGACGTTATACATTATTTTGACACTAGCAGTGTGAACTGGAATTAAACTTATGAGTCAGAAGCAAAAGGATCCATAACTCTACATAAGCCCCTGAGTAAGATCTTTCAAGTGTTGTAACATCTGAACTCTTCACATGGTGTTTTTAAAATAACAGTGTTCATTGCATAGTTACATCTGACCCTTAGTGGTGCACTACTTATAGTCCTTATTGACGCGTTAAAAATAGTTATTGCCTCATTTAAGAGGATTTTTTCTTGACTAGTTATTGTTCCACGGTTACAATTATGTTGTTGCAAATTTGATGTTTTCATATTGCAGTTTAGCACTGCATTTTGTATGACTATAGAAAACACTGCTCAAGAGCATTGTGGAACAAAGGCAACAAGACAATGACTTCTCTCTGTGCACATGAGCTGTCCAAATCAAGTGTTTCCTTTGGTCCAAGTACAGACCTCAGAGAAAAAAAAAAAAAGGCAGTGCAAAAAATTTTGCAATATAAATTGACTGCCGAGGAAAAGAATACTGCATTTTTATGTTCTTATTTTTGCTTGGTTTCTAAGGACAATTCACATGGAAATTAAGAAAATATTTACTTTGAATTATTTGTACAGAACTGAAAAACAACTTGGCGCAATAGAAACAAATACACCTGGGAATTAAAAGATTCGTTTATAAAAACCAAGTAAGTTTTATGAATGATATCATGTATATCAATGTCAGTAGAAGCCCTTTAGTATCCAGTGTTTATATTTTATGGGGCATTAAATGGTAACATTTAAAAGGTATAATGCCACCTCCTAAAACATGTCTGCTAAATCTGGGTATGGAGAAGAAAAATGAAAGCCTTGTTAAGCCAGGTATGGGATCCTGTAACTGAACCTGATACACGAGTGAGCTGGCTGTGTGTCAAATGGCCTTTGAAAGCAAAATCAGAACAGTGGAAACATCAACATGTTCATTCCCATCTGTTCTGCTCCTCACTTGCAGGAATCACTCCATACCAAAAGCTAAAGTTGTGTCTTTAACCGGGTCTTCTCTGTTTCCTGCTTTCACTTGGCCTTGGATTTATATGGGGCATGCATGAATGGGAAGCATCGAAACCTCTTTAGTCCCGAAATACTCTATGAAATATTTGGATAAAATTTACGTAAAATGTGTCAGACTACTAAACAAACAAACAAACAAACAAACAAACAAACAAACAGGCAACAAAGCCCAAACAACACGAACACGTACACACACACACAAAAAAACCCCCACAGCAATCAAAAAACCCCACAAAAAAAGATTACATAGGATTTTTAACATAGATAAATTTCCAGACTTCCAGAGTGGGAATATTTTTAGAGGATGAGTGAGAAATAATTTAATTTTTTGCACGATCTATACTCACAGTAAGCAAATACACTTTCAGTCTAGACCAGCCCTTTTAGTGAGTAAGTTTAAAAAACTGATGCATTGAAGTCTCAGAGTTTGTTCTCTTACACCAAATTTTTCCTTTCCTTGTTTTTCCTTAAGCCATATGCTGGATTTTTGAAATTTCCAACCCAAAAAAAAAAGAAATTAAGGATATTTTATGTGCTTGTGGATAACAATATCTAGAGACACTCTCATCATGAGTTAGATTGTAATAGCAGAGTTCAAGAGGAGACTAAAAACCAGCTGGTGGTCAACCATGTTAAACACCATACCTGTGAAAAAGTGACCATGGCAGAATACACAGAATGCGATTACGTAAGTTCAACAGTCTGGAAAATCACATGAAATCATACATATATATATATATTCTGATAGTCACATAAAATATTTGTAGTGTGGCTGATGCTGGTGGTTGGAGCACCTATTATCATCACGTTGTATGCAGCGTTCAGTTAATTGCTCCTTGTTGTGTTACATAAATCAAAACTCTGAATTTATGGATAATAACGACCACAGACCATCTTTTCAACACACATAAGCCAGTTCCCACTGACGCGGCTGAAGCCTTGTGTTAACACATTCTGCCACTAGAGGATAGTGTTGTCATATGACTATGCACACACGTTAAGTACAGTAAGTACATGAACTTACTGTAAAGTTCAAGTTGCTTGTTTTCTAAAGCCAGAAAAAAAATGTATTTCAATAAAGGATTTTTTTTACCTGAAAAACCCTGAAGCCTTTTTTTAAATATAAAAATTAGAGAACAAAATCACATGGCACAATTGTTTATTAGTTTATACTTAGCAAATTTAATATGTGACCTTAATAATCTTTAATATGCTATTTGTTTTCAAGTAAATGAGATTAATGCACCTTAGGCTGAGTGTGCTACCTGGGAATGTCTTGGAAGGACATGGCCATGGTGCAGGGCTCTGACATAAAGCAGGTAACCGAATCTTTTTGTTGTGGTACTTGGTATTTGCGAGGGTTACAGATATCAGACTTGAAAACTGACTGACAGTGTTCTGAGGACTAGGAGCCAAGACTATTCCAAGCTCAGGAATACTCACTTATGGCAGTAACAGGGAATCAGAAATTCACTCCTGTAATACATTACTTACACCTTCACTTCAGCAAAGCAGAGATAAATCAGCTGCAGATTTCAATTAAAACATGCAGACCGCACTTAGGGAAAAAACCTGTGCAAGTTTCAGGAATAGGCTGTATCAAATAAAAAGCCATAATGAATTGCTGTCATCAGGAATAAGAAGGGAAAGGAGGAGATACTGTCTCAGTCATCCCCCGCAGCTCTACCTGATGCACTACATCTGTAAGTTTCTCCATGTTCAAAATAAGAATTCTAATCTGGAAGAAAAAAATGAAAATCTAACTTTAGTCTGGTGATGATGTGGAGAGTATTCGTCTATGGAGAGGTCCAGGATACATTTTTCATACTTGTTTTCAGCAATGGGAATCTACAGTGGAACACAGTCAACTCATTTAGACCTGTGATGACCTTATGAAGTTATTTCACACACTGAACACCACATTCTTCAGAACCAGAGAGCGTTTTTTCTTAATGGTTATTAAGTGCTCACAATTTACATTACTAACATGACAATACCTAAAGTAAGGTGTGTATTTACTGAGTTATTTTGTATTGCTTTAATTTAAAAAGTCCATAGGGTTAGCAATTGTCAGTATATAGAGAAGAAAAATAACAGTACGTGTGGCTTAGAAAATGCGACCTATGTGAGAGGTGAAGAATCTGAGAGCACAGAACTTTAATTCTCTTTATACATGAAAAAGGTAGTTATAAAAAAACGATCATTTATTGCTCAATGAATTCACTAGAAGGAGGACTGGAAGAAGCACAGGAAATATTAGTTAAATAGTACATTGAGAAGAATTAAAATATATATTGTGATCATTCTGCCAAGCAGTAGACCCACTAAGAAGGCTGTAAAACCTTCTTTACTAAAGGTTTTTCGGTAAATTTAAAGGTGCTTGACATAGATTACTTAGGAGAAAAAAACTGACAAGAGCCATAGGTTATCATGGATTATGTCTTCAGGCATATTCCACCTTTCCTACATATTTATAATTAAGGTATGATCCTAAAATGTTGCAAAACAAAAATCTCTAGTCATTTGCAATCTTAGTAAAAATCAATACACACTGGGAAAACGGTGTTGCTTCTGACAGGTCCACTTGTATTATTGGCAATAGTAATATGACATTTTTAGGAAAAGGGATCTGAACTAGGTATATACAAAAGCTATTAATAATTAAGAAAAATCTGCCCCTATTCTTGATGGGGTTCTTTCAGTCATAAACACACACTTTGCACACTTTCTCTATGCTCTTGTACAAAAATGACCCTAAATAATTCTCTCCTCTTTTCTTAGCTATCAGTTCATCAGTAATATTGGGTAACCTCCAATCTTGGATACTCTACTAACAATTTTTGAAAGTTTTTTCACAGTACCAACACCAGTCACTAGAAAAAGTAAATAGTAGTTTCTAAAAACAAAAGAACCCAAATGCATCAGCTTTGTCACTCCACAACTGAAGCATTCTTCTTTCAAATAGTTATTTAAATTCAGGTAGAATTGTAATTTTGTTAGGTCATCTTAATTTAAAATGAAGCAAATTTGAGTAATTTTGAACCCAGCAAACTCAAAAAACTTTTAACACGGATTTTTCCTGTGAACTTCTTTATGCATTATATTTCTACAGATAAAATCACCTTACTGTGGTTGTTTTCATAAATGTATTTTACTCCCATTTTAGTAAACTTTTGTATTAACATATGTTAATAAGCAAGCTTTACCCTTTACTGTTTGCAGACGGTATTTAAGCAATACAATGCTGTGTGTGATCTCTGCATTCTAAAGAAATCCACCAAATCTATCAGATCTTCTATATTATGAACTGCTTCATTCAGATAAGAGTTTGGGTTTTTTGGCTATGACTGCTGAAACTTGTTTTAAGCTGCAGTTCTCATTTTCTAACAAATTAATTTCATTTTCCTTGAAACATTTGCAACAGCTATTAATTGCATATAATGTCAGAACATGTGTCCTGGGTTGCTGAATTAAATCATTGTTATTACTATTACATAATATTATTATATCTGCACTAACAAGATATTTGGCTGCAGGTATAAGTGTTCAGGCACATTCAGTTTTGTTTTTAAATGTACATGATTAAGCAACTGTGAGTAGATAACTGTTGGCAAATGATCTTTACAGAAATGGCCAACAGCTTTCACAAGAAAGAAGTCCAAACATGTTGTCAACAGAGGTACTCAACTCTGATCTATGAAATATTTTAATCAGCATTAAGTGGGGTTTTTTGGGCAAGGACTGAATTTGGGCAAACTGAATTTCAGGTTCTGGATCATGACCACTCACACATTATCCAGGGACATCAGTATAATTTTTCTTAAAATTTAATCAGCAAGTTGCAGAGATATTAAGAAATTATTTTCTCTTGGCTTTTGTGATACTGTTATGAAATGTTCTCCAGTTTCCAGTGACTGTGGAGGACCTGGATTTTTAATGTCAGAGTTGCAATTGGCTTTTCTAATTCAGACACTTTTTTGCATAATCTAAATAATAAAAACAAGAATGTTTCATATCCTGCCTTAATACCCATCTCATCTTTAATATAAGAGCTATATCTGAAGCTGAGTTTGACTTCAGGAATTTACTCAAACCACTGAGTCAACCAAGACTGTGAAAAATACCCTGCTGAATGAGCTAGTTACAGTGGTCAAAGCGGTACAGCAGATGTAGCAATACTGATACTAGCAAAAACGAGACACAATTTGTCCCACTTGAAGAACAACAATAAATATGACTGCAAGAAAATCCCTGTTTAAACTAGTTTAAGACCCTTCTGTACCTGCTTATCTACATAACCTCTTTACAGAAGGATGAATACCAAGAACAGAAAAGGCCTTGATGCTGGTCCTTGTCCTGAAGGTCAAAAACAAAATGAGCAGTCAGACCAACAGGGAGACCAGTCTGCAGCAAATCCTTAGAGATGCTGTAATTCATGTTGTCAGTTACCTACCTGGCACTGGTTGCCATAGCTATAGCTGCTCCATCCCTGTATACTGCAGTAATACAATCTTGAAGCCGCAAAGGCATGAAACCTACAGCGATCTGTAGCAGAGGTAAACAGCCAAGCCTTGTGGTGGTTTTGGCCAGTCATAATATCTGGTATTAAAATTTACTTTAAAAAATAGTAGGCTAAAAAGACCTTTTATTTTGCGAATGTCTTGGATCAAGGATGAAACCTGCATGCCATTTTCTCCCAAGCACATAATTATTTTCTAAGTGTATACAAACCACCCTTTCTAAAGAAAAAAAGATCAATAATTAGAAAAAAGCGACACTTTCAGAGACATTAAAAACTTAACAGCTAATACAATCTTGTTTTGGCTGCAGGCTTTAATCTGACAATTTTTCAGATCATATTGTTCAGCAATTTAAAAACAAAACAACTCCTCCAAATGATAAGACTGTAAATTATGGGTTTGAAAGGCTTAAGTTCTAATGCAATAATTTTATTGTGCTGGTGAAACTGTTAATTAAAAATGTTAAAACACTGTTCAAAACAAACAAAATTCTCTAGATATTTCTGGCTTTTTTCTAGCACTGACTTCAGCAGAGCTGCACCAACCTATGTCAGCATTCAGCTTCCTAAGTCCAAAGCATTACATGACTTGTTTCTTAGCATTACGTGACTTATATTATCAAGTACTAGACTAGTTTTTTTTAATTACAATAAACTGTTATACAAGTTACTCTTCTTTGCTCAGACTCCCTCTTTTGGAAAACTATTTTGAAACAACGATAAAACTTATTAATGTAGTATAGATTCTTATGAAAACAGTAAGCAAACTCAGATCAATGCCGATTTCATGTCTTATGCTTTAATTCCTTTTATCCCCTAAAACAGAAAATACAAAAAAATCTTGCCGTGGCTACTAAGGAGATGCTAGAGCTCAGAAGCTAAATAATGCTGATACAGCTCATGCTGGAAGAACTAATAGCAACATAAAAGCCAGAGCACAATCCACAAATACATTATTAATGATGTTTTCTTCTCCAATCAGCAGATGGCCACTGAACAGCTCAAGTGACTGGTAATAGGATACACAGCTTTTCATCTCCAAGTATCCGCGTCAGGTCTGCCTCGTGTGGGTTGTAACTGCAAGGTACTGTTTGACAGGCATTCAGTAGCAAGTGTGTAATAGCCAGTCTCAGTCTAGAGACTCTGCTTCTCCCGTGCAATCTGCTTAACAAAGCTGGCATGTTATTTTCAAACTCAGGGCTGAGTAGGCCAGGAGACTTGATTATCCTTTTAGGTCTAAAGGGTGAGCCCATCAAAACAATTTTGAAACCCAGGTGCGAGTGGGACAATGGACTCAGTGGCCAGTTTCCATGAGTGTCCACCAGGTGGTTTTTTCAATTACTAGATTAACTTTTAAGCACACAAACAAACAAACAAAAAGCCAACAAGAACAAAAAAACACCTGAGATGAATGGGAAAAAAATTAGTGTAATGAGACAGGCTATTGCTTTCACAAAGTTTTGCATGAAGGATATGATCTGTTCTTCTTTCGTACGCTCAAGGCACAAAAATGTTCTGTATGGATACAACATATAGTATGGATGCAAAATATCTGTACTGTCAAAAAAAGAATTAGTAAATTGATAAAATCAAGTGATTGTAACTCCCTTCTGCCAGAAGCCGGGTATCTACTGTTCTCAACAAAACTCACCATGTTCAGCGGTCTCCATGAATTTTTAATTTATTAGAGGTTATTTTCATGTTTACTGAACATAACAACACTTACATTTTCAGGGAAACCAACTGAAATTCGGAGGATTTCAATACAGACTCAAAGGCTGCCTTCATCACCTGGAATCTGATAGGAAAATTAGTCATAATGTAGAAGCACTCTCCTTGTGAAAAGAAAATTACCATCAACGGGTATTTGGAGTAAGCCTAGCAATAGACATCTCAAACATAATTAATCAGTCAATTTCAAACATAAGGTCAGCATCATATGAAAGGTTTTTTAATGAGAATATTTTTGAAAATGTATCAGGAATGAAAGGGAATTATGCATGTAAAAATGTTGCAAACATGTAGCAGTAGGTCATAGAGTTGTTGAGTCAGAACTGTTAAAAATGCAACTTTGTTGCCTCCTTGACATCCATGGACATTATCTTCAAGGTTTACCTTCTTTCAGCTCAGTACAGAACATGAAGACAGATGCTAAAGACTACTCTCTGACAGGATTAAAACCCTTAGGTTAAAGATGGCTGAACACATAATTTAAACCTGTATCTCTGTATACATATATAAACCTATTACAACCATACCTCAAAAGAAAAATTGAAATTTGGTTTGTATTTAAAGCTACTTGTTATCACTGTTATTAGAATCTGAGTCCAGATTGCCTCCTTTCTTATTCTAGGCACTGGAGACACAAATTGCCATAAAGATAGACAAGAGAGATAAAAGATGTGAAAAAGAAACAGGGACACAGAGATTAACTTGCCAAAATCCCACTGCAAATTAACAGTCAAATTAAGAACAGAATCCAGACCATTCAAACCCCAGTCCTTTGCTGAGCTCACAGAGTATTCCCTCAGGCTTTTTCTAAGACATTTTTATTAGCCATCAGTGTTTACTGGTGGTAATTAATGTTTGCCCATAAAAAGACCTTTTAAACACAAAGCATCTGAATTTACCATCTATCAAAGTTCCACTTCCTCTGTAACATCTACAGAATAATCAAGAAGTTGGCTAGGAGGCTCCTGAATGTACATGCTGTACCATATGTATTCCAGGTTCACGCAAGCCTACACGAGCCTCTCAGGCCAGCTGATGCCAGACCATCTTCTGCAGCCAACAGCACACACAGGAGTGCAAGGGGCAGCACCAGGTGACGAACTTTATTTTTCAGGCCAAGCAACACTGACCTAGACACAGCTAAGAAGCCTGGAAGAGCACCATCAGAGCTTGAACATTCCTGTGAGCGACTAGCGAGCCTTTGCATCCCTTAGCTAATGAATACTTAATAAATTTTACTTTTGAGTTGCTCAGCTTTTGGTCACTTTCTTCTCATTCTGGCTTCAAGGCCACAACTTATGCATATAGCTAATTTAGCATTAGTTAAGTAATACTATATATGAAGCATACTGTTTGGGAAGTACATAGCAAAACCAGATCTTTCTGTGAAAAGGACATTTCCTTACTAGCATTTCATATACAGTGTTATAATACTTCAGCCTTGAATTAAAACTTCTGTTTGGTTCCATAATACAGGTAAATTTAAAAAAAAGTCTTAAAAGATTAGGCATTAGTTCATCTATTTTCTGACATTCTAGATAAATATTAAAATGCCTTGACATATTAGCAGAACTAAAATTCAAATTCAAATTCAAGTTGGTAGAGCCAGAAAAAAATCTAATTAACTTGGGATGATGAGTAGCATTTTTATACAAATGTATGTAAAGAAACCTTTATTTATATATCTTACATATCTCATTTCTGTACACATTTTATTTACCTTATTACCATTATCCTCTTTACATATATGAAACAAGCTTTAAATATAAAGTACCATAGGAATTATGAACAGGCACTTACCAATCTGCTTCTTTTCTCCGCTAACAACAGGGATTTTTGATTTCAATTCATATTGAAAAGCAGATAGCTTTTGTTCAAATGCCTGATAATTCTTTCTTTGAAACAAAAATAAAGGAGTAAATAAAGAAATTAGAAATGGGCATTTAGTCTATAAATTAGAGAACACAAGACAGGCAAAGGGCTGCCCATAAAATTGGTAGCCCCAGTGAAAGGAAGAGAAGAACAGCTTTCATAATCGGTTCTTGATTCACCTTGTTACATGTATATGGAATGCTTCTCTGAACACCCAAGAAATGTATGAACCAAGAATCTTCAGATAAAGTTGAAACTAAATATGTGAGAATAGCAATAAAAGTAAAAGCAGAGAACATACAGCATGCTGCAGACCAGACCTGGTTTGGGAAACTAAACTCTTCTAGAAGAGTTGTGATTAATCAGTTGTGCTGACATCAATACATGCCATTTTCACGGACAGCAAAAAACTGTGGACAGCAAAAAAGGTGCATAAAGTTTTGCTTCCCTCTGTGAAGGGAATGCATCAAGTATAAAGATTATGTGTCATGGTTCTGTGGAATGCATGCAGGCAAAAATCTGTGTCAAAGGCCTTGTTTTATGACTTCTTAGTAATTGTCTACCCAATACTTCTAATCAACTTCCTGGTGTTTGAAAGAAATTCTAACATACCTAAGAAATGATGATAAAATGTAAGTACAACTCATACCTACGCAAAATTTTTGAAATAAATACTGAACACGAGATGCAAGCAAATTTAATGTTGGGGCAAAGTCTGTACCAGGCATACCAGACAGTCAGTACACAGCATGATATAAATACAGATGGAAGAGAAATCTGCAGTTAAGTTGGTCTAACACTTCCTATTGTAAGATTCTGGTTTGAAATGCTTATAAGCTTTGCCAATGTTTAATTGCTCTGTCTAAATTCTTTCAGAGTATCTGATTTTTTTAAACCTTTAGTAAAAGTGGAGCTGACACCTTCTAAAATGTGACTAAGCAAAAACATTCCAGTTTGACAAAGTCGATTAATTCTTAATAACTCTTATATTGAAAAACTGAATTTAGAATTATTAATTCCTCAGTACAAGACAGACATGGAGCTCCTGGAGCGGGTCCAGCTGGAGGGCTACAAAGGTGATTAAGGGACTGGAGTGACTCTTATGAGGAAAGGGTTGAGGTAGCTGGGTCTGTTCAGCCTAGGGAGAAGACAACTGAGAGGGGGCCTCATCAATGTCTACAAGTATCTGAACAGAGGGTGGCAAGAGGATGCAGCCAGGCCCTTCTTGGTGGTGCTGAGCAATAGGACAAGAGGCAACAGGCAGAAACTGTGCCCAGCAAGTTCCACCTGATCATGAGGAAGAACTTCTCTACTGTGCAGTGACTGTGCATTGGAACAGGTTGTCCAGAGAAGCTGTGGAGTCTCTCTCACTGGAGATAGCCAAGAACCATCTGGATGTAGCTCTGTGCAATGTGCTCTAGGATGACCTGCTTGATCAGGGAGGTTGGACAAGATGACCCACTGTGGTCCCTTCCAACCCAACCCATTCTATGATTCTGTGACTCAGGATTTTTACCACGCAGTAGAAACTCCAGCTGAATTAGAGGCCAAGGCTTCCATCGGGACACATAAGGAGATTTTGAGTGCACCTGCACTATTAGTTTGAATTACTGCCTGTTTTGTTCCAAGGTCCTCTTCATTAGCATTCACCCTGTGCACATATTTGATTATTCCTGGAATACTCTCTGAATCAAAATAACAAGGCTTCCTCTGAGAAAAATTCTAGAAGCCATTCCGTGACTAGATAGCTCTAGGAAATGGTTTGAGTACAAAATCTCTCTACACTTGGTCCAATCCTCCAACAGCATCTTTGCAAGCCTTTTTGCCTGGCATGACCCCGTAACATGTCTCTCTGATAACATGGTATACTAGCAGATAAGTGGTGTGCCGCAAGCATTTCTCCTTTTATCTTGGGCAAACAAAAAAGAGTTTTGTTATTAAAGAACCTTTCAAAATTGTTCAGATGTCTCATATGCAAAGATAGACTTTAAAGTGCCAAGAGGGAATCGGGCTGGCAGAAGCCTCTAGCCTATCACAGCTTTTGAAGATAGGGAACCCTGACTGCAGGAATCACCCTGACTACCGAAACGGACCTGGTAAGGCTGCTTTATGCTGAGGGGTTTCAGTGTAGACAGGAAATTATATTTAAACGCAAATTTTATCCTTCTTAAAGTACACATTAAGAACTGACCTGATCCCAGGATGTGAGCACAGCAGAGGAGCGATATCTGTGCGGTGCATGCAGAGAGGCTGTGGAAGGCCTGCAGAACTCTCAAAGATCCCTGCACAGCCTGCTCGGTGCAGCAGCAGGCAGCCTGCCCTAGGGGGAGCAAGCCAAAAGCTCTGCTGGTGGAAGCTACTCCTCGCATTCTGACAAGGAAGCACGGATTGCTCCCGAAAATCAGAAATCCGGCGAAGGCATCATCTCAGAAGATGGGCACTTCTGAGCATAGGCAGACACGGACCCTCATGAGTCCACAAACTCATGGTACTTGCAGGGTTAAGTCCTGAGTACGCCTTCTGAGTATGTCTTTCAACTCTTCCCACACTGAGATAAAAATATACAGCTATATTAGCTATGACAAATCCTAAAAAAGGCAGAAAAAAGTATGAAGTGTTGAAGGAGAAAATCTTGTATGGCATCAACAGGAGGTACAATTAATTGGATCTCTTCGTTCATTCTATAAATATCAACTTAAATATGATAAAAATGAAAATGTAGGAGTTTTAGCTGCAGTCACCTTTATGTTACTAGTCTCACTCATCTGATACAAAATTAATCTTTCCTTTGATATCGTGTGGGAAGAAGGAATGCTAGTACATGTATGGGAACATCGTACTTAATGCAGCAAAAACCTGGAATGAACAAAGACTACTAAAAATTACACCAAAACACACCATAAAAATACTCAATTTGGACATGAAAAAGAGATGAACTATCAAAAATAAATATGTCCCTTCTACCTCCTAAATGCTAGGCACAGACAATAAATTTTAAACAGATTATTATACCATATTTTCAAGTAACACTTAACTCATTATAAACACAAAAAATAAACCCGCAAAAATAGTGGAAATGTGAAAGCAGACATCCTAATTTATATATGTCACAGACAGAGTTGCACCTCTTTGAGGTTTTTTCCTGAAAAGATTCAACTACATGACATACAGCAAAGTCTTGTTTTTAAGATCTTTTTGTTTGCTTCACTGAGGCAGAAGAACATCAAGCGATTTGTACAAAGTGTTTTAATGTTACTATTTTTGTAATTCCCATCTCTCTGGAATTTGGGTATCAGCACACAAATGCAGGCACTTCTCATAGGAATTGGCATTCTGGATAAGACAAATGGTTCATCCGGCTTAATAGCCTGTCTTTTACTTTGATCATCATCCGAATTCCCCCATGTAGGTCATTTTAATACTTAATAACCACTGCGGTAACTGTGGCTACAAGCAGATAAAACTGCTTTAACTATCATTAGGTATTATTAGATATTTTTGTGATATATTATTTGTCCAGAATATTTCTGAATCTCTGTATAGTTTCCTGTCATGGCTTAATCCCAGTAGGCAGCTCAGCATCACGCAGCTGCTTGCTCACTTACCCCCAGTGGAACAGCAGTGAGAATCAAAAGGGTAAAAGTGGGAAACTTCATAGGTTGAGAAAAAGACAATTCAATAACAATTAAAAGAAAATACACAAAGAAGAAAAGATGAAAAAAATCCCAAAACAATTGCTCACCACCAGCCAACTGATGCCCAGCCGGTCCCCAAGTAGTGCCAGCCCCAGCCAACCTCTGCATACCTCCATCCAGTTTTACTGCTGAGCAAGTCATCATACAGTATAGCATATCCCATGGGTCAGCTGGCGTCACTGTCCCAGTTGTGTCCCCTCCGAACCTCTTGTGTACTCCCAGCCTCCTCATTGGTGGGGCAGTGTGAGGAGGAGAAAAGTCCTTGAGGTTGTGTAATCACTGCTTAGCAATAACAAAAAAATCCTTATGTTATTAGCACTGTTTCCATCACAAATCCAAAGCACATCTAGCCCCATAGAAGCTACTATGAAGAAATGTAACTCTATTCCAGTTAAAACCAGTACAATGCCTTAGTAACATTCTGCATGAGAATTCCATTCTCACTCTTTATGTTTTTCATGTTCATTTTAAAATTAAATTGGCCCAAACAGAAATCCAGAATCCACGTGTTAATTAATAAGGACAATGGCTACTGACAACATCTAATACCAGGCATGTTACCAGCCATATGTGACATTTCCAAGTGCCCCAGAAGCTCTATTTAAATTCTGGCCTGGGCACCCAAACCTGGCTCACTTTGTCAGAACTGTATTTGTGTCCTGTCATGTCTCCTTCAAACATGATTTATTAACTGAATTTCTTAAGTGGACCTCAGGCTTACGTTGCAGGTTCGCCATTCTCTCTGGCCCTGGTCTCCTGGATGAACCTTAACCCTATGTTATAAGTAGTTTTCTGTCCAGCCTTGCCTTCTTGGCTCCAATCTGTGTTACAGGAAGTCTTGTCTCCACTCTGGTCTTTGGCCTTTTCTCCTGTCACTTCTAAGTGGATTTTTTGGGTGGATCCCTGAATTCTTGCCTTGCCTTGTCTCAGACTGGTTCTATCACCATCCTGACCGCACTGGGTCAATGCCCTGGTAAGAGAGGCCTGCCTTCGCTGTAGCTGTGCTCTGCTCCCAGCTCTTTCTCTCTCATGGAGGATCTCCTGCTGCCCCCCAATACAAGACAAGCAAGCTGACTTCTGGTTCTGCCATTAAGCCTCTGGGAGCTTACTGAAAACAGTGTTAACATGAATTTCACTACTTACCTGAAGGAAAGAGAGTCCTGAATTTTTTTTAAAAAAGGGAAAAATCTCCTCGCAAGCATTTTCTATAATGCTATAATTGCCTAAATAACTGATAATATTATTCACTACATTCAAATGAAGCCTTATCCTTTTTTTTTAAACTTAGAGGCAAGGAAGAGAGAGAAAAGGATTGAGAGCAGATAAAACTTAAAGAAATCTGTATTTCAATATAATAGTTCCACAGTCATTGAAAATTCTTAAAGCTAAGATTCAGATAGCATAATTAATCATACATGAACTTTTTTTCATTTTTTACTAGTCCAAATTTTACAAAAATACAGAGTAATATTACAGATAGAAGGCATCCAGTACTGACACTACTACACATACATATGATTAGTGATGATTCTGAACGTGCATCTCTGGTTGTGTGTTAAGTGATGCCAATAATTGCCATTTGTAACTATGTCGTTACATATAGGGCTAAAATATCATGTTGTTTACACGGATGAAGTTCCAAGTTTGACCTGTTACTAATTACCTCAAAAGAGTCTGACTTTTATACAGCTGTGGATAAATTGTTTTGCAACTTTTACAACGCTGCAGATTGTGACAGCAGGGTATCCAACACTAATGGATTTTAAAGTAATTGAGGAGAATTAAAGCCTTACAATTCAGATTGAGAACAGTACAAGAATTATTTAATGTGATTCAGGGTAAGCAGAATGAATCCACGCTTGTAGAGAAAGTTCCTGAAAGATGTTTAAGCTTTTTTGTGAAGTTGAGTATACTGGTTTTGCAGCTTTTGATGTTAGATTGCATAGAAGCAGAATCTATTGCAGGTGCTGATTAAATAGTTTGTTCCCTCAGTTAGTTCCTTCAGACATAATCTGGCAGTTTCACTATTCTTGTCAGGAAATTTACCTTAAGTAGTATTTTGGCCTGTACAAGCATGAGAAAAAATCTGTTTCTATTTCAACCCATCTATTCCAGCCTCTTTACTGCCATTGGTGCTTCAGGTTTCAGTTCTCTCTTTACAGCTGACACAGTGTGCCAGACAACAAAGATCTGCGTCAGTCAATGAAGAGATGTTTTGAGAAACAGCCTGACAATGTTTGACAATTATGTATAATGATGACAGTTCACTGGCTGCTAAAACCTTGTCCACAAGCTGCATAGCTTCAGCTGAGCCAAATTAACAGCTTCCTAGCAAAAGGTCTCATTGTCTCCTGTCGCCACTGCTCAGTTAGTTTTCTGCCATTTTAACAAGCTGAACTGGCATACCACCCAATTAAACCAGAGAGAGTGCATGGGAAGCAATAAAGTCATGCAACTGGGGATGGAGGTGTTATTCCTGTCACAGTGACAGTGATCTGTTCAGTAAACTCAGGCCAGGGCATGACTGCTCAACCACTGTAAAGGGATTAAAAAACAAGCAACAAAAACAAATGAAAAGCAATCAAACAGAAGAGAATATCCAATACAGCTGGAAAGGACTAACTGTGTAAATATTCCCCTTTCACACAGGACACTTGGCCCAGTTTCAAGCTATTAAATATTATCCAGGTGTTTTACACAATACTTGACATTATTTGGTGATTTAACTCTTGCAAATTTAGAGAATTTGATCAGTACAGTAAAAACTGCAAATTGCAAACTGTGCTACACGCATTAGTTTTTGACATTCTAATTATAGAGATAACCTAATCAGTGTGAATGTTCTAGTTTTTGAAAACACCTAGTTTGCATAAAATGTTCAGAAGTTAAGGCAAATATTAATATAGTCATACTCACACTCAAATTACATCATCTTATTTACATAGTTATTCGTATTCTGTAACAGAATAATTAGGCCCACAGTGACATACCGTTGTAGTAAGATTTCATCATGTAAGTCACTTATCTTAGTCTTCTCATGTTTTATGAGGACACTAGAGCATACAGATGGAACTATTTTTCTCGTAAACCTCCTCCACCCACTGGTTATTTCATATAATAGAGCAGGCCCTGAAAAACACAATTGCTTTCTGTTACTGGTGAATTAGACTCTGCAGAAGAGTGAGGTGAGGGGGAGTCAAGTTTTCACAAGAGTTTCTGCATCTGTGGTCACAAAGAAAACCTCATAAATGTTAACTGAGTCAGTGTCATCTTTCGAACCTGTATTCAGTTCAACATATTGATTCAAGGTTTCCCAACTAACGGCAAAATAAGACCAGACAATTTTTGCTGCTCCTATTCAGAAGTACTTGGGTAAGAGCAAAACTGACAGAATTTTTCCATTATTTGGAAAAACTATGAGCACTGGCAGCACAAAAGAGGCCAAGAGCCAATGAGAAACTCATTAAGCTGCTTAAACTGATCTAAATCTAGGCTGTTGAGGTCACATCCCGCCCCCGCCACATATTTCCACCCCCTTCCTTCAGCCAATGCTAGTGTTTACAGAAGCAGGTGGTGGTGTGCCAGTTCAAGGCAATAAAAACCCAAAACAACAAACTCTAAACCAAAATCAAACCAACACACCAACACATCACTTTGGGAGGACAATTTTCAACCTGATCAATTCTACAAACAGGTTTAAGCTTCACAGTACCAGCATCAGTGCAGCGGAGGGAGATAGGAGCGCAACAGCTGGGAATTAAGAGTAGTTTAAGCTTCTACAAAACCGAAACCTAGCAAAGAAGTGGACACTCTTGAGTTTATCCTTAGCTACACAAACCCTTTCACACACTGATCAAACTCCGCACTACACATGGAGGTAGATTTCTTTCCTTTGCTGTCTCTTTTTATGTCCAAAATCCATGTCATTCTGTTGGTCAGAAATGTCATTTATTAGTAGCAACTCACTCATGACTGGCTCTTAGCAGAGGCACAATAGTGATAACTGCACCTCATTTCTAAACTCTCAAACCAGAGAAGATGAGAGAAAGGATGAGAGGCAGACATAATTTGTTTCCTAGCACTTAAGAAACAGGAAAAGAAGGGGACTGAAGTAAGAGGAACAGCTGTCCACAGTCAGTAAATTTCTTTGCAGTGCCTGGAAAAGGGAAAGTTTCTTTGTCCTTTTCACCACAGCAAAAGCAGTGTTC
This sequence comes from Pachycephala philippinensis, assembly GCA_013397055.1. Classification (NCBI taxonomy): domain Eukaryota; kingdom Metazoa; phylum Chordata; class Aves; order Passeriformes; genus Pachycephala; species Pachycephala philippinensis. Next base: position 147,421 of record VWZT01014475.1, on the reverse strand, counting down.
AACTATAATGGATACAAGCTGATACAAGTATCTAACATTAGATACTATCCCATCAGACACAAGTGTTTATTAGAACCCCATTTCATAAAAATGCGAGCATATCTGCTAGCTCATGCTAGATTTGATACTCACAGGCTGGGTAAGGAATGAGATAAATTTCACTTTCATGCTGTATTTATTAAGTTGTAATTTTTCTATTCTTTAGCAGTACAACACAATTAGAATTTAACAAGTATGTCCAATCTAAATTTAAAACACTTTAAGTCTTGATGCTATTATGAGTGCTAATGTCCGCTGCACTTTTTCCTCAGCTAACAGTAATTTGTGGCTTAATCTGACTATATGAGAAATGCAATTTGTAAATTTTCCAGATGGAGTATTCGCACATTTCTTCTTTTGTCTAAGATTGTCCTAAGTTTTGCGTTCTGATTTTGGGAGATTAAAAAGCGATTTGTTTGAAAAAAATTATCTCTGCTCCAGGTGGGCACCATGAAAACATACATAACTGCACTGAGGCTTTTAAAAGCAATCAAGACATGGTTACAAAACCAGGCTGCAACTTCGCAAAGCTCACCTTCCTCATCCACATACTGAAGACCTCATATTGAAGACCTCAAAATTATGATGGACACTGGAATTGCACGAGAGGGCCAGCGAATTTCAGGTATGCCCTATATTGTTTTCTCTCTCTTTTTTTTTTTTCCTTCCCCGTAACGTTTCCGCTCCCCAGCGACGGGCGCCCGGACGCCCACGGCGGAGCCCGTGCCCCTCGCTCAAGAGCGCCTGAGGGAGAGGGTGCAGGGATCCCTCGCTTCCCACGGGCTGCCACCGACTCAGAAAGAGCCTGCCGGAGGATCGGGGCCCTGAGGACACCTCAGCCCGCCCCGCTGCCCCCGCTCAGCCTGCGGGGGCACCTCGACGTGTGGCCGGAGCCTCGGAGCAGCGGGGGAGC